>WTSP01025619.1:19880-50222 GCA_025331215.1 Actenoides lindsayi | reverse complement strand
GATCCTGCTCTGGCAGGGGGGTTGGCCTAGATGATCTTTCTAGGTCCCTTCCAACCCCTAATATTCTGTGATGATGATTCTATGAAGATATTTATTATTATTGTGACACAATGACTGCTCTTAAGACAGTAAGTGCTCTCTTTGCTTTGAAGTATTATACAGCTTCTGTATCTGGATTTTCTATTATATAAACCAATCCATTTAATTAATTTCTTCTCTGTATTCAAGCTGGAACAGGAGTACACATTTTAAAAATACTGCATTTCTTAGTGTATTATATACTAGTTTCTTCCTGCGCTCATTATTTTCTCGAAGGACTCTGTCAGAAAGTATGTATATCTTCTGTAACCTTAAAAATAACAATAGTTTAAAAAATAGAGAAATTCCATGAAGTAATGTTGTTCATGACCGGTAAATTCATGAGAGTTTCACTGAAAAAGACTTCTGAATACTCTGCTTAACATTAAATCAGACACAATAGATTTTTTGTTATTTCTCTTCTGCAAGATTGCATCACCACTACATTTTTTTTTTTGACTGTGTACTGTAAGCATTGTTTCTTTGATCACTGATATTTCATCATGACAACTTCCACTTTCAGGATCACTATTTATCTCACTCTATGTGTTTGGTCCTCTCATTTTCCAACACATGTGCAAGTGTAGTCTCTGTGACTGGTGGTACAATTAGGCTGTGTTGTCCACAGTCCACATTGTTGTTAGGCTGTGTTGTCCACGTTCTTGCTCAGGAGGATCTTTCTCAGCTCTGCCACTGCCTTATTCCAAGACTTTGAGTAAGTCACTGTATCTCTGTTTCCAGTCCCACTTTGTTCTGATTTCTTGGCTATATGTGCTCTTGGAAAGGTATTTGTGTCTTTTACTCTGTGATAAATAGACTGATCACAAATGCTAGCCGTAATTCCACTATCAACCCCCTCCCCCCTGAAAACATTATTCAGAATGAAATGCCGAAGTGTCCTACTCCTTCAGTGGAAGAGTCTCTGGGTGCTTATCACCTTGCTTTGTGTTCTTGAAGCCAGGAAGAGCTTTGCCACTGACTTCAATGAGAGCAAGACCAGGGTTTAAATGAGCACCAATCCATATTAATTACAATTCAAAAGCAAAAATACAATATTAAGAAGAAAAATGTTACCTTAACTTCACTTTCTTTAAATACATAGTTTCCTCTTACTTTTTTTTTTTTTTCATTTATATGTTAAGTAAACTTAGTTCCATGACATTGTTGTTTTGTAATTAAAAAACGAATCTATACAGGTCGAAAAATCAAATCTTTTACTCCAAGAAACCTGTGCATAAAGCAAACTGTGCTATGGTATATCAAAGGATGAATATTGGGGTTTTTTTTGCCAAATTCTCTGATTCACTGTAATATAAAATTTTCTATTTTCTTTTTCTCCTTACCTTTGAAAATTTTCCCTCCTCTCCCTGCCTCATCTTTTGATTGTTGTGTTTGAACAGTCAAAGTCTGCTGGGAGAGTATTCCTCATTAGCATTTTGAAACTTTCCTGTAAGATTAATAGAGCTCCATTATTTTGATGTTTCACACTGAATTTATGTTTTAAAGAAAGGTGACCTGGTATAGGTTTATAAGTCTACTCCTTTTGTTTTACTTATTTTCTTTTAACCTCTGAGGACTTTAACCCTCTCTTAAAGCTTCAGAAATTTCTCTTTAAGTGGGAAGATAGTAGTTACTGCAACATATTTTCTATAATTGCTGAAAGAGTGCCACAACTTGTCAAGAGCTGACCATCCACTGTTACTTTTCCATGTGGGCATGAATGACGCTGTGAACTAGAACCCGAGCAGAATCAAGGAAGACTATAAAGGCTTTGGGGTGCAAGTGAAAAACATTGGTGCCCAAGTTTTCTTTTCTTCCATTTTGCCAGTTAGAGGAAAGGGACAGCCAGAAATAGATGAATTATGAATATCAATTCCTGGCTACATGGCTGGTACCATTGTGAGTGTTTGGGGGTTTATAACAATGGGACATTCTTTGATGTCTATAACTTATTAGAGAGGGATGGAATTCACCTATCTCAAAGAGGCAAGGGAATCTTTGGCAGCAGGCTGACCAACTTTGTGAGGTATACTTTAAATTGAAAGTCTTGGGGAGGGATGTTGGGACAGTTGGTGGTGTCCAAGATGGCAATGCTCATGGCTTTGTATCCAACGGGAATAATCCAGACCAACAAGAGAAGCAACAAATGCTCCTTGCATGCCTTCCAAGATGAGACCCAGAAAGCCAACCACCTCAAAGCTAGGTATGACTATGTGATTCCTCTTGATCCCCTCCAGGGAAATCTTCTTGCTCAATTTAAGTCTCTGAAATGCCTGTACACCAAGGCATACAGCATAGGTAATAAATAGGAAGAACTAGAGATCTGGGTGCGGTTGCAGGGCCATGATCTCATCCCAATTACAAAGACATGATGGGATGACTCACATGACTAGAATGCTGTCATGGATGGCTATGTACTTTTTAGGAAAGACAACCCAGCAAGGCAAGGTGGTTGAGTTGCTCTTTATGTGATAGAGCAACTAGAATGTATCAGGCTCTACCTAGAGATGGATGAAGAATGTGTTGAAAGCTTATGGGTAAGAAATAAGAGGCAGGTTAATATGGGTGACAGTGTTGCAGGTGTTTACTACAGACCACCTGACCAGAGAGAGGATGTCAATGAGGCCTTCTACAAAGAGATAGAAGTAACCTCAAGATCACATGCCTTGGTGCTTATGAGGGACTTCAGTCACCTTGATATTTGTTGGAAAGGTAATATAGCAAAGCACACACAGTCCAGGAGATTCCTGTAGTGCATTGAGGATAACTCTTTTGATACAGCTGCTGGAGGATCTGAGAAGAGGTGTACTGCTAGACCTTGTACTAACAAACAAAGAAGGTCTTCTTGGGGATATGAAAGCTGGGGGAAGCCTTGGCTGTAGTGACCATGTGATGGTTGAATTCAGAATCCTGTGAGGAAGAAACAGTGTGATAAGTAGGATTGTAGCACTTCAGGAGGGCTAACTTTGACCTCTTCAAAGACCTACTTTGAGGAATCCCATTGGTTAGGGCTCTAGAAGGTAGAGGGGGGCAAGAGAGCTGGCTAATATTCTAACACCACTTCCTCCGAGCCCAAGATTGGTGCATTTCTATGTGTAAAAAATGAAGTAGAGGAGGCAAGAATCTTGCAAGAATGAGGAAGGAGCTTCTGGAAAAACTTAAATGCAAGATGGAGTTTACAGGATGTGGAAAAAGGAACTGGCTACTTGGGATAAATATAGGAACATTGTCAGGGTATGTAGGGATGCAAGAATGAAGGCCAAGGCCCTCCTGGATTTAAATCTGGAAAATAATGCAGAAGACAACACAGGCTTCTTCAAGTGTGTAGGTAGCAAAAGGAAGACTAGGGAAAATGGGGGCCAGCTGTTGAATGAGGTGGGTGCTCTGGTGATGGAGGATACAGAGAAGTTGTAGATATTGAATGATGCCTTTGTGTAGGGATTGATAAGAGTAGGACAGAAATAGTTGTTAGCTAGAAGTAGTTATGCTAACGCCTGCAAGGCCGAAAAACAGCTGACACTGCCCCGACTTTGAGGAGATAAGACTAAGGATGAGAAAAGCAGAAGCACCTGGCAAAACAGGAGGATAAGAGGAGAAAAACAGGGTTCTGAAGGAGGAAAACCAAGAGAATAGCCAGCCAATAAAAAGTGTTTGAAGTGCGCATGGATAGACTCTGGGTTTGAGTGTGGGGCCAATTAGAAGTGACCTGCGTGCATGGTCAGTGTTGTCTCGTGTATAAATGTAGCCTGTTGCACTTAATAAAGCGACTTCTGATTACAACCATATTGGCTGTGCTGTCGGAGTCCGTCCCTGCACACTACAACTGAGGTACACTTTGAGGAGGGAAAGGTGCATTTTATGACACATCCCTGTAAACTTTCAGGTTAAATCTTGGCTTACAGCTGGTTCTTCTATAAAGAAATGACATCCTGAGGTAAGTAGTTGTTGAAATATTTGTTTCCCATTTCTCTTTTCTATTTCCCATTGCAATTTCCATTTTTACAGTTCTTCAAAGTAAGCACAGCATGCCTTCCCTTCATTGATTAGAAGTGACATGATGCATGATTACTGTTGCTATGCTTTACAAGCTCCGACTCTTATATCCTTCAATCTTCTTCAATACAAAATCAGCAAATAATTTTAAAAACTGTTATCGGTGAGGAAGCTAAAGGCTTCAAATAATATCAGTGAGTTTTCAAAGCACTGATGATACTGATGATTTGGCTGCTATTTTCTAATTGGAAGCTGCCATAAGGAGATTCTGAATGCATTCTACTAATAGGAAGTCTTCCACTGATTTCAGTAAGAAATTTTCAGTATATATCTTTTGACAAAGAATATCAAGAGAAATGTTTTTAAGAGAATCTTCTTAAATATTTTCAGCAGATATTCATTAAAAAATAGCCAGAAAAATTATCTCAATTTTTTTCAAATGTTTCAAAAAGACGAACAAAACCTAAAGAAGTCCACTACCATATATGATTTTGATGTATTTTAATTAATTGTTATTAATGAGCCAAATTCATAAGAAATGTACAAAAAAATACGTATGTTCTCTTAAACAGAGTTCAGAGAGTGTAAATTATTAGTGTGAGATAACCTAACACTAGTGCTTCTAGGGTACATTTTATGTATTTATTACTAAACATTAAAATTACTAGATTATATTTTAATGGTAATTTCAGTGTGTTTATTATATTGTATAAATGTGACAACTACAATCAACAGTAATTCTTTAAGTTTCTGCTATATTACAGATCCAATAGAGAACAACAACAAAAAAGTGTACACAAGTATTACCTGAAAAATGAAACTGTGGACTGTATTTCAAGTTCATGTGCAGTATCACTTATTTTTCATTGTTTAAAGGAAGCTCCTTTTGCCATGTGGTAACTTCTGCAAGATCAGATTTATAAATTTTGAATAGAGAAAAAAGCCTTTCTCAATTCCTTTTTTTGTTTTAAAACCACAGTTGTCCGTATTGAAATATCCTTATCATGCCTTCCCCTAACTAGGGAATTAGGACAGAGACAAATATAAGAAAAATAATGAGTATAATTCAGGTAACAAAGGGGTTCATGAGGACATGATTAGCAGAAAAAAACCTTGCTGAAGATAAAAGAGGAACAGTAAGGAAGAAACTAAGGTAAGGGTGCTGTCCTGTTTTGAGTTAGAACAGAACTAATACTGTTCCATGATTTTACTTTTCAGCTAATTCTCTTCTATCTGCACTGTCTGAAGTTAACAGCATGTTTTTGCAGGCAGTGTCTGCTTCTAGCAGTGATAACATCCCATGTTTAAAGTTAATAGCAAGAATTGATGTGCAGACCAAGGCTACTGCTGGATCTCGTGTACCACATTAGGGGGCGCAGAAAAGTGAAAGGCTGCACCCGCAGGGAGGACAAGATAGGAGAGGTGACCCTAAACTGACCAGAGAGGTATTCCATTCCATATACATCATATTCAGTATAGAGCTGAGGGATCATGAGGACCTCTGCCCTGCTTTGCCCTGCTCAGCTTGTCCCAGGTCCTATTTCGGTTTTCTTCCTCAGCCAGCATCTAAGGAGGCCTCTGTCCGTTCTGCCTTCGATCCTGATCTGTGTGTTCCTGAATCCAGTACCAGAATCCAGCTCCTGAACACAACTCCCATCTGCTACCGGGCCCAGTCTGGGACTCTTCCAGTGCCAACTCTACAGCATCAGTGGTGTCCATAATGTAATTACCATCGGAGGGGGTTGGGTTTGATATTGGCTTTGCATATATTTGTATATATTCCATTTTTCTTATTATTATTTTCATTAAAGCTGTTCTAGTTTCCTTTTCTAATCACTAAATGTCTCTCCCTTATTCCCTTTCTCTTCCCCTTTGGGGAAGGAGGGGTGTTAACAGAGAGCATCCTCTATAAGTCTAAGGGACTGCCCTGACCCTAACTGTGACAATATGTCATTTTATTATTATTATTATCATTAACCCTTTTTAAATTTTATTTTCCAATCCATAAGTTTCTCTCTCTTATTCCCTTTCTCTTCCGTTTTGGGAAATGAGAGGGCTTAATAGACAGTGTCTGTTATACGTCTAGTAGCCAGCCCAGCCCTTGACCCTTAACAGGAGGAAATTAGTATGAAATGGAGAGATAAAATTTTCAGAAATTGCAGAAGACTAAATAAAATTAAACAAAAAAACTTCAAAAGTAGGATATCTTATGAGGAATGAAAAAGAAAAAAGAAAGTAAATATATGTACCATAAAAAACTGATAAAAGTTATAAAAATAGAGAACAAATAGAATAGAATATCAGTAGATCAGGAAGAAGCAAAAAGGAAAAAAGTGAGAGTGGTGATATAGTAATGCTATGCAAAGACTGTGTTGAGAACTTCCTATTCTGTAGGGGACATCAAAGAGTGGTGTCTTCCCCCAACATATATAGAAGACTGTAGTATACACATTTAAAATTCAGTTTAAAACCTGAAATGACAGTTATGAAATTGGAACCACACAGTTTTCTTATGCATTAAAAGAGAAAGGATAAATTCAATGTAGCATATGGTTTATGAAACATAATTATATGTTTTTAAACCAAATCTCACTTTCCCATTCCTCTACAATCACATTTTTATTACTCAGTAATATTTTTGCTGTAATGGTTCTTAGATGTTCAGGGCTGTAATTTTTCCCTAATATGGTTTTACAAACCTTTATTGCAGAAATATATATATATATATATTTTTTAGTAAAAGCAAAGTCAGGAGTGTAAATAGTAATTTTTTTTCTATTTTTTCCTCTACCATGCAGCACACGTTTGCAAGCCTAATATCTTAATTTTCTTCAGCTGGAAAAAATGAGAACTCAGAAGTGCAGTCTTCCAAGATAGATCCAGAAACACCAGGCAAGGAAGTATTTTTAGTGTAAGTGTTCTCATAACCCATCAAAACTGCTTTATGGTGTATTCAGTACCTACTCTTCTTCTGAAGTCTTTTTTATTGTCAGAATGAAAGAAGGGAGACTAAGGTTAACATACCACAACTTTTTTATACCCAGGACATTCACAAGAGGGTGGTAAACCAAGGCAGAAGGTGTTAGAGTATACATGCAAGACTGTAAGTGAATAAATACATTAGGGCCAAAAATGTTCTCAGATCTCATTTAAAGTTGCCTTGAAAATATATTCAGTGTATAACTCTAGTTCTGGATGGGACATTTTACTGTTTTAGCTAGTACAGTAGTTTCATTTTAACCCTTAAAAAAAACCCAACAAAAACCTACAAATTAATTTCCTACAGAAAATCACACATAAATCCATACAAACACTATGACAATTTTTAATATCTATTGAAAAACAGTAGGGGTTTTTCAAGCATTTTTCTGACAATAAATCCAAATGCTATTGTTTTTGCAGAAATGCTGTGTACTAAACATTAGAATGATATAAATGCACTGTTTGCTGATCTAGCCAACAGTCTTGACAATAAATACCAACCGTGAAGGTTATGTGTGCAGACACCTGTCCACCCTCACCTGGAATAGACTGTTAACTTGTTTATCATAGGTCATCAAACCACCTTCAGGCAGCAATAGCTTTTTGTCTGCAGTTGAATTTAGTATGTATGATAGGAGGAGGAAAGGAGAATACTCTTCCAGTGAAAATGTGTTACTGGCATCTCTAATCAAAGACAGAGATACAAACATTTTTATTTTATGGCCTTTGTCTGGCAGTTTTATAAGAATGAATTACTTATCTCCATTTATATGACCTAGATAATTTTTTGCATTTCAACACTAACCCAGTTTTTTTGTATTTCAGCTCCTGTAGTATGAATGTTTCCAACTGGGCTATGTCAGCCTCTGTTCCACCATAAATCGTATCTGCCTTCTCATCCAAAGGTGTTAACTGATGAGGCAGAAATAACAAAATCACAGCTGGCTTTGTGGCCTACTTACAGCACAGATACAGCAGGCATGCAGATTGCCTCTCTGTTCTGGATAAAGCCATAAAAAAAGTTATGTCCCTCTCAACTTACTGCTTTGGAATCCCTCCAGCTCCTGGGACTATTCTTTTCACTGACTACAGAAAATAATGCTTACACTGCAAATAGTCACCAAGGTCTTAGCAATACTGGAAATTGGTCCAATGTCATAGCCATGAAGGACTAGTAAACAGATTTAAAACAGTTCACTTTTCAACTGATTGCTATTTGGGTTAATATTCAAAAACAAGACAGCAAGTTATGTGATTAAACTTAATGTTTTAATATTATGCTTTAAAATTAAAGACCATATTTTAGGGCTAAAGACAATAGCTATTAAAGATCGAAATGAAACCTGAAGAGATGAAAACATAAAATTACCTCTTGCTTCTCTGTTGCAGAACTGATTAGTACAATACCTGTGTTCCTAAGTTTTATAAATAGCTCTCTGGTAATGAAAGTGACAAATTATAGGCAAGGAGGTTTCTCTCTCTTCTGTTGTTTCTTACTACTAAGCTCCAAATTTATATATGTCTTGCCTTTAGTCCCTTGTATTTTGAGCTAGCAAATGTTGTTACATTTTCTACAATCCTGTATTTCTGTTTCTTGGTCTATTTTTAGAGAGAAGGTAAAACAGGATTTGTTTCTTGTGTTTGTGTGGAGAAAAATGTATTTTTAATGTAAAATGAACGACTGGTTAGAAGTAAAGCTGCAGATAAGTACAAATGACTGTATACAGAGACATATATACAAAATGCATAGTATATAATTTGTGTATTTATGATAATGAAGTTGCAAATATTAAATGTGCATATAAGATTTTTTTTAAACGGCATAGCTACTTTACACTCCATTCTTTATTCTTTGAGAAAAACAGACTCATGAAACCTCCTTTGTAAACATTTGATATCACTTACTATCATGGATGTATAGATTTGCAGCCCATAAGTTGTGATTCTATTAAAAAAAACCAACCAAACAAAACCTTGTTATAGAAGAGTCTGAGAATACCCTCCTGTTGAGTTGTGAGGTTCAGGCTGGACCCTCTTGCTTTCTAAACTTTCTCTCTGAGAGGATTCTAGGTGTGCTTGCATCCAGTCTTAGCCCCCATTTGTAAAAAAGTTCATACCCCCCAGGTTCTGCTACAGAGTCAGTTTATTTCAGCTCAGGCTGATTGCCTCCATAGAGGGACACCAAACAAAGAAATCCCTGGAAAATTATACACTAACAATCTAAGTTCCACTCCCACAGTGTTTCAGTCCAATAAAAATACCTGGGTCTGAAGTTCTTCATTGGATCATTCTTCTGTCTCCAGGATGGTTATTCTTTTTCTTATCTCAAGGATGCAGCTTCTGCTGATGGATGGGCTACCTTATTTTTCACAGGATGCAATAGTCTCAAAGCCTACCATCATGTAACTGAATATAAATTCAGCATATGTCCATGCCTTGTGGCCCAAGGCTTCAGTACATCCACGCTTTGGCAGGGGGATTGGACTAGATGATCTCTACAGGTCCCTTCCAACCCCTAACACTCTATGATTCTATGATCTAGCTACTCATGCTAAACACGTTACTCATGCTAACCAAAGTAAAACAAAATTCAGTTCAACCTAATTTTAAGTGATTACACAATTAACTAATATTCTACAAAAAAAATTATTTAATCTTCAACATTTTGTAGAGGTACGATTGTAGGATTCCATACTTACAAATATTTTATAGAAAGTTAATTATTTTTCTGAAATTTTCCTTGCCCTCAATCCTTTATTGAAGTTAAGATAATAACACTGTAAAAAAGTATATTCAAGTACAGATCAAATTCAGTATAGTATGCAGAAGAGTTGGTTGACCATAATAGATGGAATAATAGAAAAAGCACAACTTTCGGTAACTCAGAACTCAGCGGTTAAGGATGAAGACTGAGCTCCAGAGACATAAACAGCAAAAATAAAGTTCTGTGTCTATCATGACTGAGCAGAAGATGACACTGTTATGTGGTTATGGAAAAAAGGCAAATCACTATCAGATATCTAACCCGTATAATATGTCCAATATTATTGCATAAGGACTTCGTGAGACCTCATCTAAAATACTATGTGCAATTTTGATTGTTTCTGATAAAGGAAGATTAATCCATACTTGAACAAATGCAGAGAAAGGGTACTAACATGATGAAAAGCATCAGCAGCCCTCTTTAAGGGAGGAGATTTTAAAACTCCAGCAAAATGAAAACTCAGAGAGGATATGATTGTTCATTATAAATAAAGTTAATATTTTGAATAAATACCACAAAGGTAAAATCTGTTTGAGCTAGGAGACAAAGTTGACACAAGATCAAGTGCCATAAATTATCTATTAATATATTTTTCCCCTTGATAATAATAAATCTTATTTCCTGTTTTGCTCCTGATTTACTTCGTCCTTAATTTTTATCACTTTGAGTTCCTTGCCAAACATTTCATAGAGGAAGAAGCAGGACTTTCACAACTCCAGTCATGTGTGATGATCTGTGGAGTGGAATCCTGCCAAGGCAGAATTTTAAATAGAAATTATCTGGAATTGCTTGCCATGTTCTTTTCAGAGAAATGGTTTCTTGTAAGCAGTTAAAATTGTATGTTGGCAAATTTGTTTGCTAAACTGGGCAATATCTAAAACTCGTAATTCTTGTTCCTATATTGCAGTGTTTCCCTTGATACCTGCATAAAAGCAAAACATAAAATTTTGTATGTCATTGTGTTACTTTGCCATCAGTAAACTTCTAAACTCATTAGATAAACTGGAAAACCTTCAGGGGATAAGGCAAGTATATCTCATTGAAAATATAGTAGCTGTAGATTTTTTTCCTGATTTCTCAGTGTTGGTTTTCTACCGATTGCTTTTCTATTCTTTTGGGATCTAGTATTCCTAACAGCAGTGTAAAAATACCACATTGTCTATTTTACTGGATGAAAATGTGTTTTTTATTTTTAATGAAAAACATAGCTAACAAGTTATATACCATATCTATATATAAAAGAAATGAGAATGTGTTCAGTGGTGAATTTTCTTATTCTCTACTGAGTTCCACTTGTGTTTTCTTTTGATTTGGAGGGTTACCAAAGCTGATGACTTAAATATGATTTTAGACTGTAACATTTTTTGTCTTTCCCATCTTAAATAGTTCCAATAATGCATTTACACACCTTACTTGATCTGACTGTGATGGAGTTAATTGTTTTCATAACAGTTTATATGGTGCTGTGTTTTGGATTTGTGGCTAAAACAGTGTTGAAAACACACCAGCATTTTGTCTGTTAATGAACAGTGCTTGTACACCACCATGGCTTTCTCTCCAATCCTCCTTCTCCACAGAAAGTAAGTAGGCTGGGGGACTACCCTGATTTGAGTTAAAATGGAATAATTCTGTTCAGTTGTAAATACTGGAGTTGTATTGGGTATGACGTAAATGGTATAGAATAAGGGGTGGAATGTCCTGATTTGAGTGAGAACAGAACTAATTCTGTTCAGTAATTTTACTTTTCAGCTCAGTCTCTTCTAACTAACTGCACTCTCTGAAGTCAGCAGCATGTTTTCACAGACAGTGTCTGCTTATAGCAGTGATAATGCTTTATGTTTAGAGTTAGTACCAAGGATTGGTATGCAGACCAAGGCTATTGCTAAATATTGTGTACCATGTTGGGGGGTGCAGAAAGTATGAGGCCGCACCTGTGGGGAGGAGAGGCCGGGACAGGTGACCCTAAATTCACCAATGAGGTATTCTGTCCCATATACATCATATTTAGTATAAAGCTGGGGGATCAGGAGGATCAAGTTCCCTTCTTCCACTTATTTTTTCCTTTTCAATGGCCAACATCCTAGAAGAACTCTGTCCATTTTTCCTGTGATGCCGATCCCTGTGTTCCTGAATCCAATACCAGAATCCAGCACCTGAACATGGTTCCTGTCTGCTGATCAGTCCAGACTGGGACCCCCGTGCCTGCTTTACAGTGTCAGTGGTGACAGCGAAGTAATTGCCATCAGGGAGCATTGAATTCAGTGATGTGTTTGTACATATTTGTAAATGTTCCATATTTTCGTTAAAGTTGTCCTTTCTTTTTTACTAAGTCTCTCTTCTTTATTCCCTTTCTCTTTTCATCTGAGGAGAGAGTGGGGTTAACAGAGAGCATCCATTATAGGTCTAGTGAACTACCCTGACCCTAAACATTGACAGGGTGGGCAAGAAACTGGAATGGAATCCAGCTATGACAGCTGACCCGAATTGACCAAAGGGATATTCCATACCATATGACATCATTCTTAGCAATTGTCTCGTCCCACTCAGTGGACAACAAGAGAGGTGAATCTTTGTGATCCCCTGAAAGAGGCTGTCCCTGCACAGCAGGGCGGCTGGGGCGGAAGAGTCACAACAATGACTCCGAGGAACAATAACAAAACAGTTTATTAGTTCTCCCTAACTGAACAATCAACAAACAGTATGGATAAAATGTAAATCTTTGTAGGCAATTATCTTACTGCGCAACTAGATTTTTGCAGAAGAAGAAGAAAGAGTTATTAGAAAAGATGAAAAAAGAGGGGGAGTGAGGGAGTGACTAAGAGCGATAGAGAGTAAGATAAAGAGAAAAGGTTATCACCACCCGTGGATCCAGTGACATCTCACTGGATCAGGCCAAGTCTTCAGTTCTTTGGTGGTGAGTGCACTCCAATCAATATTTTTCTGTCCCTTTCATACCCTTGAGGTATCTGGGTGGCATTCCCAACTTCCACAGGAAGTGGTGTTGATTTGCATGAGCTCCATGAGCTAGAAGTAGTGTGGCGACTGCCATCCACCTCCCCCAGGGCACAGTCAGCAGAAGCACTTAACTAAAAAAGACAGAGTCCCACCTATACAGAACCTATCTCTTCCTTTTGTTAAGGCATATCTGCAAGGAGCCAAAGAGGGGCACAGAGACATTAAAAGCAATCAACACCTCTCCCTTCCAGACAGGTCTTTCCAGGCCTTATCACCACACGAGGGTTGAGGCATACAATAGCCAGGCTCTTACAGCAATAAAAAGGAAAAAGGAGAAAGAGGAGACATTTGTAGTTATGGTGTTTGTCTTCCCAAATAACCCTTTTGTGTGCTGTGGTCCTGCTTTCCAAGAATTGCCTGAACATCTGCCCACCAATAAGAAGTAGTGAATTAATTCCATTTTGCTTTGCTTCTGCGCACAGCTTTTGCCTTAACTATTTAACTGGTTTTATCTCAATCTATAAGTCTTCTCACCTGCTTTCTATTATATCCCCATCCCATGGAAGAGAGGAGTAAGCTGTATTATCTCCCCATCCCATGGGAGAGAGGAGGGGTTATCTTGCTGTTGGCCATGGTCAGCCCTCAAACCCCATAAGGCAATACGACAAATATCATCTCAAGTGGCAGGATCGTGTTTCAAAGAACAGTAGGGAAAAGAACTGGATTACAAACTACAGAGTATACTTGTAAAAGAGAAGAAGGAAGACTTCCTGAAGCTCCTCTGTTGTTTTGATTTTTTTTGAAAGTAATACAAGAAAGTACAAAAAATTTCCTTGCTTACATTTCTAGAACTTTTAGGCTACAACACTACTCCCTCAGAAGAAACAGTGACAATCGTGATGACACTCCCTGCGAATGAGTTTTTATTTAAGACTTTTAAGAAGGAGATAATGCAGAAATGCAGAAAATGAGGAAATCCTTAAAAAAACCCCTCTATCATAAAATATCTTTCAATACTCTAATAGATAATTCTTGGTCTTTTCTACAATATTTATATATGTCTTTGACTACATCTTATTTTCATTGGCTCTTATGGGTTTTTCAGAATAAACATTCTGGACTTTTGCTCTACTATCACAACTGATAATAGTATGAGACATATTTTATCACGTCTTCTATTGAAGGCAAAAATAAATAAATAAATAAATAAATAAATAAATAAATATATCCACATAGGAAGTCAGTATATGGTAAAATAAAATGTACTTCTTAAAATTTATTGAATATGATGAATAAAGTCATTGTGATAAGCCACTATTTGCTATAAAGAGTGATGCGATATTAGAGGGAAGATGAAATGTTGTTGTCTAACCTGAAAAAGTCAAAACTAACATCAGAACTAAATATATTTCGGTTAATAAGTAAATGGAACATTCAGATAGTTATTTTAAGTCTTTGCAGATATTTTGTTGCAGTTTTAATTGTTGTCATTTCTATTTAGTGTCTTAAGTATCATTTGTAACCTGATTGCACTGCAGAAAGACATAAGTACATTTATGGTTATTTTATTACAAGATATTTTATTTCAAGGAGGAAAAAAAAAATATTAATTGACCTAACGTGTGAAACAGTCTTAACAGCAATGATGAGGAAAGAACAGAGAGACTTCTCTATTAACTAGTGTTTCAGTCACAAGAAAATGGTTCCATAAAGTCAAGGGAATAAGGAAATTAACCACATGAATAAAAGGAAGTGTATCTGAGACTTGTCAAAAAGCCAAACCTATTTTAAATGTTAAAGCCAGACCTATTATTATCATACACATCTATAACATCAAGAACAACATGGAATCATGTGTGGTGTAACCAAGCATTTCTACAACTGTCAGATGAGACATAGCTTCTTTTTTTTTTAATCAGATGTTGTAATATGAATAAGCTAATGGACAGAAATGAAATGACCTAGCTAAAATAGTTCAGCTAGCATGACTGATTTTGACCAAAATTAATTCAGAAAGAATTCTATGAGCAGCCCTGCTGTCTTGCATAGAAAGATCTCATCCTGCAGAATATACAGATCGGTGTATTCTTTAGTCATAACTATAAAATCATCCTTCAGCACTATTTAGCATGTTTCATGTTGGTTTGTTTAGAGTAAGTTAGCTAATTCCTGGGGCCTGTGTTTTTTTACTTACTTGGTATTTCAGTTCAGGTAGTTAAAGCACCGAACTTCCATGTGACATAGCTCATATTAAACTTGAAAGTAGTTTACTAAGAACAAACACATGACTATTTGTCAAACTGTGACACATGCATTGACAAATTAAGTGAATAAACAATGTTCATTCAGTTGTACATATCCATGCAACTTATTCTTTTCATATTTTCAGAGCTCTTCCTCTCCTTTCCCTTTCCTGTTAGGCCTCCATCCCACAAAAGAATGGGTGACTATGCAGATAAAGAACACACTGCCTTGATAATTTTTGTCACCACCTCAGCTTGTGCGTACCCAAATTCTCTTCTGTTTCTACCTTTCTAAATGAAAAAGTTATTGACTATGTCATTATCTATTACATGAGGTGTGTACACAGTTGTCCTCTAATCTATTTTAGTCAAAACCAAAATGGTCTAGCTTAAATAATTTAGACAGTAACTACCCTGACTGATTCCAACTGAAACAAACTCAAGAGCAATTACATTAGTTGCCCTACTGTAAAACCTGAGAAAATGCTAATCTGCAACTCAAGGGTGCAACTATAACAATAGCTTTTCTGTCTGTCATGCCTAAAACATGAAGTAGCCATGTTAAGACAACTAGTGGCCTCTTTTCCAGTTAGTGAAATCACTCAATTTCTGAATAAACTATAAAACACAATACAATAAAGTACAATAAAATACAATAAAATAAATACTCCCACACAGCCCAAATTGTGTCAGTTACCTTTGTTCATGGGCATATAAATCTGATTTGTTTCTATGATCAGTGACTTTGGTTCAGTTCCCAGCAAACACAGGAAACTGTGATCTTTCAGTAATATGACACTAGGGAAAGTCTATTTCAAGGTGAAAAACTCCTCTGGGTGGATTGCTGTCTTTTTTGTTCATTTATGATCTGCAGGTATTTGACAGGAAATGAGCATGGTTGTGGCAGGACTACTCTTTGAAAAATGTCACAAAAAGTTACTGATGGAACATTTAAAAAGCAAGGATCACATCTGAGCTTCAGTGTAGTACTCAGCTTACAGTATCTGTTTCTGTCTCTCAAGCTTGAAAACAGAACATTATTTTCATTTCTTCTTCTGTAGGTTCTCAAGACAGCTTTGAACTTATTTCAGCATACGAGTATAACTACATCACAAAAAAAACCTCAACAAACAAAATAACCAACAATTATTAACATTTTATCTGCAAATATGTTAGCAAAAAATAAATTAAATGTGGGGTTTTTTACATTGTTACTGCTTAGTATTGATGTTGATTACTGGAGATAGTTTAAGATATTTGAGAGGAAATTAGTTCTTTGACTCTAAGCAAAATATTTGTAACTACAATGCAATTATATATGCAATGTAATTTTTCTATTGTCCTCTACAGTATTAATGATGATATAGCTTATCATATTAAATTGGAAATTTAAAAGACTAAGTGCATCCTCTAGAAAATGCTTAAGAATATGAGGTATTTCATTATTCATCATAAT
Source organism: Actenoides lindsayi (assembly GCA_025331215.1). Lineage (NCBI taxonomy): Eukaryota > Metazoa > Chordata > Aves > Coraciiformes > Alcedinidae > Actenoides > Actenoides lindsayi. The sequence goes on along the minus strand of WTSP01025619.1, from coordinate 33,751 downwards.
AGCATTTCAGTTGATTTCTTATATATTCAAGGCAAGATGACCAATTCTGAAACTCTACCTGTCACTATTAGAGGGTATTTTTAAATTAGTTATTTATTTTTATTTAAAATTGCATGCATAAACACTGCAAAGAGTGAATTTATATCAAAAGAGAGACATCTGGGTTGCTGGGAAACTAGGGCAGCTCATGTTTCTCCCTTTTATCAGCAGCACTCACTGAAGAATATTCTCTCAGTTCCAGAAAAGAAAATACCATAATCTCTTCCTTTCGCATTTTGTCATCCATACTTCATTAGCACTGCAGTGAAACCTATTTTTAATAAATGTTCCAGACTGGGATCTACAGAAAAAGAGGTGCAAGTTCTGTCAATATGCAAATTGATATATGAAATGGAATATGTATATATGCATATAAGTATATGGAACATGCAAAAAATTTAGATATGGGATGAGATAAATGTTATAGAATTACATTTAGTAAGGACACAATTTCTGTAAGTAACATGAGTTTGCCTATAAATATGTGCTTTGATGAGTTGTTTGTCTGTTCCGATACAAAAAAACCAAGCAGCATTCTTATTTTCATAATAGTAGACTTAACCCGTAAAATCCATCCACAAAAATAGTCTTTCAAAGTATTAAAATAGCAACCCAAGATCACACACAGGAAGTTGCTGTTTTAAGTATGATGATCAAAGCAATATTTTTTAAACCAAAATTCATGGTCTTGCAAAAATAATTTGTGAGCAACACTGACTTAATGAGGCCATCTAGTTTGACCTTCTCTTGTTAAATATCAATGTCCAATTCCCTTTTCTTTCTTTCTTCATGGTTTACAGACAAAATAAGTAGGTTAGTATCATGTTCTGGAAAAGGTAAGAACTTTGAGTTCAGAAAAATTAAGTAACAATAGCAAAATGCTGGAAACTAATCAAACTTATTGTTACATACTTATCATTCATATAGAATACAATGAAAATATAAAACTGGACACATATAGCTATTCTCTAGCTTTTGGTGAAAACTAGATTCTCCTAAGAACAAGTTGCTGTGACTGATAGTGACTTGCAAATTGCAGTTGACTACATTCTTTATTAATAGATAATATTTCTGCTGGGAAGCTATTATAATCTTACAGGAATCAGAAGTAGAACTCCAGAAGCCTATTGTATGTGCCTTTGGCTCTTATGGTAAAATGAAAGTCTGTTCTTTTGAAGATTCTTGCTGAGAGTATGCTAGGGAGGAAGGATTGTGACATTTACAGAGTCTCTTAGGAAAGTAGCCAAGGTTATTCTTTTTTAAGTATTGAAAAAATGCTTTGAATGTTAATGCTACATAATAATAACTACACGAAAAAAATATTTTGAAAGTGATGATTTATAGAAATTAACATGCAGAATAGTTTCATAAAATATGTTTTTTACATATAGTCAGTGGAGAATATGATATCTGATTTGATCTCACAAATGTTTTGTGGGATCAAATGCAGCTCAGACTGGAATCCACCTGGCTGGAGAGCAGTCCTGTGGAAAGAGACCTTGGTTGGTCTTGGTGGACAACAAGTTCAACATGAGTGAACAGTGTGGTGTAGCAAAAAGAAAGCCAACAGGATGCTGGGTTGTGCTAATAATAACATTACCAGCAGAGATAAGAAATCATTATCCTGGTCTACTTAGCACTGGTCAGACCACACCTTGAGTACTGTGTTCAATTTTGGTCCCCATTATATAAAAAAGATGTGGATGGGCAGGAGAGGGTCCAGAGAGGGGCCATGAGAATAATCAGAGGACTGGAAGACTTACCATATGAAGAAAGGCTGAGAAAAATGGATTCGCTCAGCCTTGAGAAGAAAAGGCATAGAAGAAACCTTATTAACATGTACCAGTACACAAAAGGTGTCTACCAAGAAGATGGAGACTCCCCTTTTTACAAGGAGTGACATGGAAAAGACAAATTGTAATGGGTGCAGGTTACTCCTGAGGAGTAACTCCAGAAGAAAATTTTTCATCATAAGAACAATTAGACATTGCAATACTCTCCCAAGGGAAATGGTGGATTCCCTTACACTGGACAGTTTTAAGACTCAGCTTGACAGGATCATCTCATTTGAACTATATATATAGTTTACATCAAAAGGTTGAACCCGATGATCCTTTAGGTCCCTTCCAAACTGGTGTTCTGTGATTTGTTCATTAACTAAGAATATAAAACTAATATTAGTTATCTAAAATATTGGGTGTTTTCTTTGTGATTTTTTTCTCAACTTGATACAGCAAAATGATTGAGGGACATTGCAGTTCTAATCAACATGGTTGCATGTATCTTTAAAAAGTTCTGCTTTAGAGATAATGCAGAGATGCAAGATTTGAAGGCAGAGGTTAAGATTACTTTACACTAAATCAATGTTCTAAATTACTCTCTACAGAGACCTATTTTTCTCCACAACTATCATGTATTTAAAGTTAGCCTTTCTAATGCCTTTATAATTCTCCCAAGGGAATTTCTCATTCACTGAGGGAAAACCTGAGAAGACAGAGTATATTTTTTAAGAGTAAAACAGTGCAGCTATAAACCATAATAATTTCACTTTGGGCTGACTTTTGGGCTGTTGACAACAATGGGACATGTTAAGTATTAAGCACTTCATAAAACATGTCCCACTGAGTTCCAGAGTAACAAGAGACCTTAAAAAACAGAGACTGAGATGCAGTGTCTGACACAGTGTTACTCACTAAGCTTTGTTTTGTCATTAAAAACGTGTTAAGCCTCGTATCTATGTTTTACTTTCATTTGACATATTTCTTAATAATCATTAGATACGCTGTAAAGGCGGTGTATAAGTATTCAATTATTCACTAGGCATAGGTATAGACAGACTTTTGCTCCAGATCATTATTCATTTTGCTACAGCATAAATGAAAGAGTGGTAATTCATAAACAAAACCTGGGATTAAACTGCTTTTAACAGAAGATTTGAGTACAAGATAAAAACCCCAAATATATTCCAATGAGTTTGTGCAGTTGTTAATTTCTGGTATGTTATGTTTTGGTTTTGTTACTAGTTCCTTGGAGTAGGGGGATGATTACTTTGAAACCCCTGGAGAGAACCAGATGACAGAGTTTCAGAAAACCTAAGAACCTTTCTAAACAAACATGTTCCCTGCAGAGAGAATCCGGAGCTGTTGATCTTCTCAGCAAAAACAGTACCTAAATGTAGCCACAGTTAATTACATACTGTTGACAAGAGACACCTAAAACACCGTGCATTTTATCATCATGCAACAGCATACAAATGACAAGTTTTGACAAGTATCTATTTGTTGTTTCCAGAATTTGCACTGAATATGACAAGTGTACTTTAAGCTATTATGCCTCAGTGCTATTTAGTCAATCACCCTTTCCTTTGAAGTTAATTCTAGTTCAGATAAACATGCCCAGATCTGCAGCTTGTGATAAGAATAGAGGTTTTAGGTCTGAGGCATAACATTAACACAGTGGTTGTGCCTGAATCTATAAAACACTTGATTAATGCTTTTACATCCATTAGAATAATAGAAATAGAAGATTTCTTTTTTTCATGCTATAAATTCACTCATTTGAGGAGAATTATATAATTGCCTGTCTATGCCATCCAGGGATGTCATCCACAGGGACTTTGTCAGGCTTGAGGGGTAGGCCAATGTGAACTTCATGAAGTTCAACAAGGCCAATTACAAGGTCCTGCACATGTGTTGGGGCAACCGCAAGCACAAATACAGGCTGGACGATGATTGAAAGTAGCCCTGTGGGGAAGGTCTTGGGGATGTTGGTTGATGAGAAGTTCGGCATGACCAAATAATGTGTGTTCGCAGCCCAGAAAGCCGACTGTATCTGGGGCTGCATCAAAAGAAACGGGACAAGCAGGTCAAGGGAGGTGATTCTGCCCCTTCACTCCAGTCTTGTGAGACCCCATCTAGAATATTATGTTCAGCTTTGGAGCGCCCACCATAAGAAGGACATGGACCTGCTGAATTGAGTCCAGAGGATGGCCATGAAGATGGTCAGAGGGTTGGAACACTTCTCCTATGAAGAAAAGCTGAGTGAGTTGGAGTTGTTCAGCTATAGAAAAGAAGGCTCCAGGGAGACCATCTAGCGGCCTTCCAGTGTCTGAAGGGGGCCTACAAGAAAGCTGGAGATGGATTTTTTATGAAGGCATGTAGTGATAGGACAAGGAACAATAGTTTTAAACTGAAAAAGTGTAGATTTAGATCAGGTGTAAAGAATAAGAGCTTTACTATGAGGGTGGTGAGACACAGGAACCGGCTGCCCAGAGATGTTGTGGATTCCCCATCTCTGGAAGTATTTGAGCAACTTGGTCCAGTGGAAGGTATAACTAGATGATCTTTAAAGTCCCTTCCAACCCAAACCATTCCATAGTTCTATGATTCTGTTTAGCTATCCATTACTTTTGCATTCTGTTGTTTCCCATTTGAAGCTTTTATGGCTTTAGGTGATGTTATACTCTGGTATGAAATGCAAATCATGCTTTTTTGTCATCGTTGGAATACAATTTCCAGTTGAGCATCCGGTTCTTGTATTAAAAAGTAATAAAAAAAAGATTAAATCCAAATCCTGCTTTCCTTAAACAAGCTCTATTTTAATATTACTGAAAATGTGTTTAGCTTGGGCTCTGGATCAAAATACTGTGAAGCAGTGTATTTAACCACCAAAGGCCAAACAAGATGAACAAGTAAGGTGATTCAAGGCCATTTAGCTTTTTGGCCTAAAGAATATACAAGTGTTCTTTCAGAAGCAGAACAGGGAAGCTGAACACTGGAAAGGAGCGTGTGGATTCAAGAAAACAAGTGAATCTATATACGAAGCATAGTTAACCTCCAGAACATTGTGGTCAGCATAGAACATGATTTTCATGTTACTTCTAGATATGGATGTTAAAATCTGAAGTGCAGAGAAACTGTCCTCAAGAATGCAGAATTATTTCTGAAACTGAAGACAGTGAGAATACATGGAGTAATCTCTTCATCTAATTTTTGTTGGAAGAGTTCTAGGCACTTTGGAGTTTTGTCCTTAAAAGAAGTTTTTGTAATGTTTGCTAATAATATGACTGTCAGAAGTATTTCTGACAATTTCTGACAGCAACTCGTTCTATGCAGATTATTTACCTTTTTTTTTTTTTTTTCTTTTTTCTGAACATCTGAAAGTGAGATCTGTGAAACTCTGATAATGGTGACATAGATGACTAAGGGGCTAATATTCATGACTGTATGATCAGTCTGGACTGGAAAACTCAGGCTCCCCTATTTCTTTTTAACACAGATACTTGGACAATCAGAGGGAGGGGGAAATGATAGAGGTAGAAAAAATGAAAAATGCTGATCTTCTATTGTTGTACTTTACTGTATCACACATTAAAGAACTAAGATAAAAGACTCACAAAGTTTAGGAATGTAGCATATTATGCTAATTGCTTGTATACTTTCTTCCAAGAATGATCTTCAACCTCACTTACTTGGGGGTTGTATTTTCTTGAGCACTAGTGTTGGGTAGTGCAGTGACACAGGAAGTATTCTAAGGGCAGCCAGATAAACTGTTTGGCTCACATGTTGTGAATGTCTTCTTGTTTCATAGTGTCATATACCTCTTACACCATCATTTCTTTTAATGTAAGATCTTCTACTGTGTTGCCTGTTTTGACCCACAGTTCCTTTGGAGCACTGAAGTCCCGCCTTGTTTCCTAAGGAAAATTGAAATGGATAGATTGAGCTGATTTACTGAGCACCTAGTGACTTTTTAGCACAGTGAAGTCATTGTGAAGAAAGATAAAACCAAAAGCAAAGCAGCTTGAAAAAAGATAATACAGACAAATATATATTAAAAAAAAAATAAATCTACATGGATCTAGCATGATAAGAATCATCCAGCAATAACTTAAGTGTAGTCAGAGAAATCAAAGCAGAAGATATCACCCTTTTTCCTGTTATTGACAGCCCGAGCAATTCTCTCTGGAATGTAAACCTACTGTACAAAATGTCTGTAGTTCATATTTCTGCATTCATATCTTCTAATTCAATCTTTTGTTGTTTTTTCACTAGTTCTCCCGTATTATCTAAAACTAAACAACATATTTTGTCAGACACTAAAAAAAAACCCAAAACCAAAAAAACAGAGAGAGAGAAAGGAAAAGCAGGCATTACATGAATGAAAGCTTGTGACAAAGAAACTGGTTGCTTGGTAGCTTAAAAGTCTTGAATACACAATGGATTTTGTTTTCATTTGTGCAGAAATCACAATACTTACGTAGCAGCCAGTTATACTGTGTATAAACAATGCTACTTATGAGAATTTGCACTTGCAACTGCAACAGCTTAAGTGAAAAAGGACGTCCTGCTCTGCCAAGCATTGCCCTTGAGATTTCAACCATATTTGCTACAGAGTATCGGGTGATTCTCTTTTACATTCCTCTAACAAAATCATACTTAAATGAGAGGTCAATAAGATGAGTATATCTCAAGTTATAGTTGGCACATAAAAGTCTACAATACCAAAAGAAAAATCAATTTTCCCAAGCATTAACCTTCAACTGTTCATGTTTTATTGTAGACACATGTTTAAAATGTTAATATTTAATTTAGATTTACCCCCTTTTTTTCAGTGTGTGATTTTAGTTCCGGCCATGACTAAACCTACTGTCAAAAACAATCCTATCCAAATATTTCTGACAATGATCAAAAGCAAAACAATAAAAGATTTTGTTCTTGCAAGGTCTCCAGCTAGAGCTGTTGAATCAAGGTTCAGATATGTTTCAGATAAGCATACAGATTTTAATAATGGAACTGAAACACTAAATCATGGATTATTCTCCAGTCACGTCAGATTTAGGTGAAAGAAGTATATCTAATTTTTTTTAGTATATTTTAAGGATCTCATTTCTTGCATTAGGAAAAGATGTTTTTACATTTTTATATTGCTTCTGGTAAAGATATAATTGAAATGTTGTGTCAGAAATTAGCACTTCCAAATGCCTATGGACAATCCTTTTACAAAGTTAATTGTATTGCTCATACAGCAGCTGAATGTGACAGAGATGTCTTGCTCTCTGCTCTTGGCTTTAGCCATTTTCCCATTCACTTTTATTTCTCTCTTTCTCTCTTTGTAATCATACAGTTGTATTTTGGAAAGATCAAAACAAACAAGACAAAAGGAGGCACCAAAGATATCTTTGGTACCCATGCTGCAGTACCGATAGGTGCATGTTACCATACAGTGGTAGTTTGCTAAGCATTTCCATTCTTGTTCTTCAGGAGAGGATCCAGCAAAAATAAAATAAGCAGCAGGTTTTAAAGTCAGTATTTTAAAATCCTTACTTTGCTTCCACTTGCCCAGTATCTGTTTCCAAGGAAACACAAGGCATAGCTGGAACCAATAGTGAACGAGTGATACAAACAAATGCACCTCCTTTCAGTTGCAGTCTTCTTTCCTGTTTTTCTGTCTCCTGAAGTCACAAATAGTAAGGCCACTGATAGTTTAGAATAACACAAAAAAGGAATAGAGTTTTAGTCAATACATACATGCACATAAACAAAAAGGAGCTGGCAACACAGGGAGTCTTCAATATGGAGGTTTTTAGCTGGCCATGGACGGAGCGATGGAATTTGAAATAGGAGAACATATGGGCCCAAGAGATAATATTGTGGTGTGTAAGTCAGAGAAAATTATAACAAAATAGTATTAAGGACTCTTGCATGAAGTACAGAACAAAGAAATAGAAAAAGAATTGTAGACTTAATTATTTATTACTTTTCATGTGCCATCTACTTTCCAGGTGTCTTCAGGCTAATCAGGAAGATGTTGTCACATTTCCTCACCTTTGGTGAACACACTGTCTACGAAAAAATATACGAATTTATGGCAACTTGACTAGTTCAGGGTTTGTTGTATTTTCAAAGGAAATAAAAACTTCTGAATTCTATTGTAGACTGTGCTGCATGGTGTGTACAGCATAACAAGGTCAACAGTTACTCCTGCAACAACATTGCTTTTAGAATACACAAAATATCACCTGATCTGTTTATATATTTTATTGAAGAAATGTTTTCCTGTTCAGAAAATGTTAATTTGTCAAAAAGAAAAAAAAATTCATTCTAAAATCTGTGTTTTATTTTATTCTGTGATCAGGGATAATTAGTTCTATACAAAACAGCTCTTTCTTTATTCCTGTCACTGGTTTTGGTTAAGGAAATTTATCTTGCATTATGTGTTCCACTGTACAATTGTACAAAGTTAAGCAAAAACTAAAACAAAGTAAACAGTCATTAAAATATGGGCAGTTTGGGAGGTTTCATGGTAGTCAATGTAGATACATGTAATACTTAAATACATATATGGATATGATTGAATATATAAACATGATATTTACACTGCAACTAAACACAAAGAGGACTATTTGCTCTCAATCTGGACTTCAAATTTTGGTCTTCAGAAACTACTATTGTGTCTGATTTGTCCTTGCTTGTTAAAGGCTGAATTATGCCTGACAAAAGAAAGTTACAAGGACGGGACTACTCTTACACACAAAGTAGAATACAAGACAACAATGTGATGTCATCTGCATTATACTATCAAACCCATGTGTCAATCTCTTTGTTAAAGTAAATGTCAGAAAGAGATAGGTATCCAAGCAGCAAAAGTGTTTAAAAATGTTATCCGTATCCCCACATAGCAACACTACATAAATCATTATCAGACTTCTTCTGCAGCACAAAAATCCATGGAGTTTCATGAAGCTTCCAGTTATATTACCCCAGAACTGCTGCTTTTACTAGAACCCTTTCTAGGGAAGTACTGATTTGCAAGTAGCATGATTCACACAATCAGGTTTCAAATTTATGGATCAAATCCTCTGTTATTTCCATTTATGATTATATTAATTATCTATGCTTCTCCCACTTAGGATATTCTCTATTTAAAAAAAAAAAAAATCAGTAGGCATTTCTTTTAAACTCTTGTTTCCATTCACTTTTCAAATGTCTGAAAATTTTGTAAAGGTATGATTGTATCATGGTGGCTGGTTTATAATGGTTTCCTGAACATTTCATCAGTATTTCTCAGATCAAAGAGTTTTTCAGAATTAGTCTTACTACATATCATATTGCTTCATTTCAATGCCAAAAGACATTGAGTCTTCCCTGTAAGAAATTCATAAGACCAGTGTAATGGGTCTGACTGAGCTGAAGTTAATTTTCCCCATAGCAGCCCTCCCAGTGCTGTGCTGTGCATGGAGAGCTGGAAAGGTGCTCATAACACACCTGTGTTGTGGCTGCTGCTGGGCAGGGCTCACACAGCACCAAGGCTGGTTTTCCAACATTTCCCCCAAAGTGGGATAGGGTGGACAAAGTCTTGGAAGGGGACTTGACTGGGACAGCTGACCCAAACTGACCAAAGGGATATTCCATACCATATGACATCAGCTTAACAATTAAAATTAGGAAAAGGAGCGGGGGGGTGCATCTGCTTGTCCTCCAGAGCAACCACTATGCATTTGGAGCCCTGCTTCCTGGAAAAGGGGCCAGACATCACCTGCTGCTGGGAAGTAGAGAATAAATCTTGTTTTGTTTTGCTTCTGCATGTGCAGCCTTGCTTTGCTTTTCATTAAACTGCCTTTGTCTTAACCTACGAGTTTCGTCTTATTTTCTTCCCCCTCATCCAGCTGAGAGGAGGAGAGGGGAATGACAGAGCAGCTCAGTGGGCACCTGGCATCCAGCAAAGGTCAAACTACCACAGCCCAGTAACAAGGTCACTGGGGAAAACACATAGATAAACTTCTGCATCCTTCTCCTGAGTGGGAGGCTTCTGTGGAGGACAGTAAAATGCAAGGTGCATCTCAGAATAGTGACAACTTATGCTTAGGTGGTTAGACATGCTGGTAGTATTTTGTTTGTTTGTTTGTTTGTTTTCATTGAAATAAATAACTGGTTCACGTCTTCCTTGACAGTGTTCAACAGATTTATATTTTACATGAACTCGAAAGCTAAAAACTTATAAATTCACTAATCTTCACCTGACTACATTAACTTATGGAAATGGATTTGGTTTATGTGCCCAGGTTCTGGCAGGGGAGGCTGCAGGGTGGCTTCTGTGAGGAAAGTCTGGGGCTGTCCCATGCTGGACACAGACACTTCCAGACTATTCCAGCTTACCCAAAAATAGGGCACAGCTGAGCACTGCAGCAAAGCTGGTGGCACCTCTGAGGAAAATGCATTTAAACAATAGAGGAAGAAAGAACAAAAAGAGTGAGAAACAACAGAGGAAACACCAAAGTCAGAGGAGGAGGAGGTGCTCCAGGCACTACAGAAGAGTTTTCCCTGCAGTCCATGAAGAAAACAGTGGAACAAATTGTCCCTCTGCAGCCCACAGAGAACCATGTAGAAGCAGATACCTACACTGCAGACCATGGAGGACACCACAGCAGAGCAGGTGGATACTCCTGAAGGAACTGTGGCCCATGGAAAATCTAAGCCAGAGCAGGGGAAATGTGTGAGGGGAAAAGCAGCAGAGAGAAACCACTGTGTGCTGACAGTAACCTCCCATTAGTTCCTGCAACTCTGGGTAGGGGCAGAGGCTTCTGGAATAATGGAGGAAAGTTGAGCTGAAGAGAGGAGGGAGGAAAGCTCTTGGTTTAATCTTTGTTTTTGTGTCTTATTACTCAAATCTATTTTAGTCAATAATAAATAATTAATTTTCCCCAAATCAAGTCTCTTTTGCCCACAATAACAATTTGCAAGCAATCTCCCTAACTTTATCTCAACCCATGAGTTTTCTTATCATTTTTTCTCCCCTTCTACCACTGAGGAGGATGGGGAGGGAGCAGCTGAGTGGGCGTTTGGGTTGGCCAAGGCTAACCCACCACAGGGGGAAAAAAACCCAGTATTGTTACTAACACACACACATACAGAAAAGATATTCTGTGGAAAAGAATTATTTTTAAATGGTGGTTGTCAAACGGGTGTGAAAACATACAAAGACACTTCCCCTTGTTACTTGTTACAGAGCCCTAACTAAGGCTCTACTTGCTGCAAAAATGAGTGGAATGCACTTCACTTCAGATAAAAGCAGCACTATAATTTATTAAACAAGAATAACAGTTTAGCTAATTAGTAAGATATAGTGAAGAATTAACTATGTTAAATGAGATTTGATTGATGGCAAGGTCACTACATTACTTACTACAAGGCAATTAATCAAAGATAATTGAATGTAACTAGACCGGCATGATTATATTATGAGTAAACTTGTATGCAAGTAACAAAAGCAATATGATTATAATATTTGTACTAATGAACCTATAATCAATAGATTGATTTTGGGCTTAAGGTATTTATCTTTTTACTGGGATTGTGAATGGGCAGAAAGAAGAGGATAAGGGTAGTCCTCCCTTCCAGTCACAAGGTTCAGAATAGACCCCCCCTTTCCCTTCAAACTCCTTTGGAGAATAAGGTAAGATCTACCCTTAGTCCCAGACCCCATTAACAGTTTATGTCTAGATATACAGGGAAAGGATAGAATACAAGGTGTTGAAATTTGTGCAATGCTTACTGTAACACAATACATTAAAGTAAATGATAGCAGCAATTTATTAACACTGATATATCAATACTAAATCAGAATAAATATTTGATTACAATAAATGCAACACTTCCTATAATATCTAAAAAGCAGATAATACACACAGAGCTAAATATATAGACATAAAGAGAACCTGTGAATAAAATGAAATTATTCCATGGATTGAAAATAAATTTGGCAGACTACAATCTCCAAGATTTTTTATAAAATGTCCTGTAGATCGGAAGTACTCACATTTCCCTTTGTTGGTCTTAGTAGACACATGTTGTCTCTCCCTTCGTCAGCCTTGGCAGATGGATGGTGCAGCTGAGAGGTGTCCCAGATAAGGGGGAGATGCGGCACTCAGGCCTGCTGAGATCCTGGAAATCTCCAGTGGGCCTTGCTTAGGATCAGTATTTATAGGGTCATGAAATGATTGACTTTGGGCAAAACTAGGCATGTAATTTTTCACTGCGACCAACAATCTCCTGGGGGGGATGGGTTGGGTGTACAGTCCCTCCCTGGCCCCTCTATTGAGAGTATCGAGGAGCGATGGATATGGCCGCGGGATGCTCAGCCACTCTACCTTACTGGTCCATTCTACAAGCCTCACAGGGAGATTGTTTTGGTTCCAGGGTTGCACAAGGTCGAAATACATCAGGAACCAAAATTGTTTTGGTTTCAGGAGGCCATACACAAGGACAAAGTGTACTGGAAACCAGGGCCTACCAAGCTTCGCACACTCCTGCTCTCATCAGGCCTGGGCAGTATCGAGTAAAGAACAGTGGCACCGGTTGTGACACAGCCCTGGAGCCTCTCATAATGCAGCCAGGGTGTGGCCCTCTCTGCAGGGACACACAGGGCAGGGGCGGCTGTACCACCATGGTGGTTTAGACTCTACCCATAAAGAAAAGGTCTCACAAATTGTCAAGCAATCTACTTTCATTGACTTCAATAGTCCCATAAAATTTTAGAATATTCACACAAGAAGCTTTACAAAATTCTGAACAGTTGTGCTTCAAAAGTGGAAAACAGAACAGAAAAAGTAAATGTTAGAGATTAAGTGCTACAATAATAAATACTGAGTAAACTAACCTTGCTAGCATTACACTGCCTATTTCTGATTCGGGTGGAAATCTACCCTCGGCTAGATTGGTTAACCTCAATGATGAGGTTATCATTTACTAGAAACCATGTAAAGACAGTAAATTAACCTCTGCTGAGCTTTCTGCTTCCTTTATTGGATTGCAGTTGGCACATAATCCACATAGTTTACAGTCCACCCAACTTTACGTATGTATTTTTGTGTTTGTATGTATATACACACATACACAAAATAAAAGCCATTTTCTGTATTCCAAATATTTATTATTGCTAAACCTCCATGTGAAAAAAAAAGTAAAGTAAGTTCAGTTCAATGAAGTATTTAGTTACAGCTATGTCTAGAAGCTGTATCTAAATTGTTCAGGAGGTATTTTATATATTAGATTAAACTCTATAAAGTATCTGATTTAACTATCTAAAAGTTACTATTATATGTCTTAAGTTATGGATACCCTGTCCTTCAGATAAAAACAAATGTGTCAAAACTTCAGTATTTACACATTTTAAGCAAAGCTAGTTTGACACAATTTCCTGTCATTTTTTCTACTTCAGTAAATTTATTTCATTTCCATGTATAACAATGGAAGAAGTATATTCTGTGAAAGGTAAGAGGCCTTCAGCCATCCCCACAGCTAAATCCATTGCAAAGAAGGCAGATCTGAAAATGTGCAATGATTCATTTTATAGTCCTCTTGCTAAAAATCAGGGTTCACTTGGTTTTCCCCTTATATACGCCAAAACTTTATTGATTGGAATAAATTGACATTGCAGTTCTGTACCTCTTTTGCTTTGTAGTATTTTGTCTGAAGGAAACCAGCCATTCTGAAATAACCAGAGGTAGAAGTGTAACAACAATTATTATTTTAAAGCTCCTAAAAGAAGTAATCCAAATGTCCTAATACACAGAGATCATTCACAGTACAAGAAAATCCTCCATAGAGACAAGATGCATTACAATAGAACAGGAAAGACTGAAGCCTGTTGTCACGGTTTAGGGTCAGGGCAGCCCCTTAGACCTATAACAGAGGCTTTCTGTTAACCCCCCTCCCTCCACAAAGGCAAAGAGAAAGGGAATAAGGGAGAGAGACCTAGCAATTAGAAAAGGAAACTAGAACAGCTTTAATGAAAATGAAATTAATAATTATAAAAATGGAATATATACAAAT
>WTSP01025619.1:0-19780 GCA_025331215.1 Actenoides lindsayi | reverse complement strand
TTGGTCTGCACACCAATCCTTGGTAGTAACTCTAAACATGAGGTGTTATCACTGCTAGCAGCAGACACTGTCTGTGAGAACAGGCTGTTAACTTCAGAAAGTGCAGTTAATTAGAAGAACTGAGCTGTAAGTCAAGTTACTGGACAGAATTAGTTCTGTTCTCACTCAAACCAGGACACCTGTTGTTATACCTGTGGTAGCATCTAGAGCAGGATCAAGCAATCAGAAATCTATTGCTATGTAAGCAGAAATGACCTAAATACACAGTGAATTACAGTTTATTAGTATCAGCCTAAGCATATGATTTTTTTAAAGTTATTTTTAATGTTGGAAAATTCTTCATAGTTTGAAAATTATGTTAAAGAATATCAGATGTTTGGTTAGTAGTTCTATAGCACATTTCTGACTTCAGCTTACAGTATTTGAGTTTTCTACAGACGATGTTCACCTCACTCAGAAAAATTATGTAATTATCATACCTGAAATTTAATGTTAGAAATCTTTTTCCCCTACTAAAAAGCACTTTCTTTCCATTTCTTGAACTCTAGCATTCTAGCAAGAAAATGTGTTGTCCGAGTATGTTTGAACCATGGAAACGCTAATAATGGAGACTTGAGAAAATATGGAAATTCTGTGACTCACGGAGTGGTAATTATCTTCTTTGATCTCCAGAGGGGGCACCTGCTGAGAATGGCATGTTACCTCTCTACAGAGGAGCAAATTCTCACAAGTAAACGCCTGTTGTCATTTGAGACGTTTCAGGTTACCTTAGACATCCATGTTGAACTGTCACCAGACATATGTGCACACTGCCCTGGAGATCTTAAGTGACTACTTAGATCTTAAGTGTCTACTTAGGAGCAACTCAATTAGACCATTTGAAAACTGCAAGTTAGCACTCTAAAAGCATGTTTGGTATTCCTTAGTGTTGAGCAATACTGTAGTTCTAAGATTCCTGAGGAGAATTTGGCAAAAAAAGTCAGGAAAACCCATGACCCTATATCTTCCTCAGAAAGAAGGTTCTTGAAATCCTGTCTGTTGTCACTGCCTTCAAAGATTAAATCAATTCAAAATTCAGACACTGTAATTTCATCTGTCTACAAGAGATGACTGGGATTCAGCTTGGTAATAAAGACACAGTTGTGGGTATCTACAAGTAAGATGGTAACTAAGCCCATGTTAAAGTCAATATGGAGTAGTTGGAGAAGTTAGCAAAGCTTGTCAGAACCAAAAAAATTCCCAAAATATCTGAGCTGAAAAGTTCTTTGAACTCCCTGGGCTGGAAACATACACTACCATCTCCTTAGGCTGGGAATGTAGGCTACCACCTCATGTAGACACACCTGGGAACATCTATGTTAGGGCACTGTGGGGGCCTACTGCCCTCAAGTGCAGTACACTAAGGGCAGCCATCATAGTTCATCCCTGTCCAGGGCACTATCCCATAGCACCCAGCAAGGGAGCAGGGATAGACTGGGATGGGCATGTTGACTAAGGCCAGTCCAGAGCTCAGTGACTTCTTAGTAAGACCATGGTGACAGGGCAGTGCCAAAGCTCAGGCAATAAGACATATCCATGGACTGGAACTGGGATAAACAGGACACATGACCAAAGCTCGGTATGTAGTTATAACTCAGTGAGGTATGTATGTAGTTATAAGCTCAAATGGAGATTAAACACAACAGCCTCAACTTAAAAGCTGCTCCAAATCTGAATGAAGATGACCCTGTTGGGCTTCTTATCAGAGCTCTTCAAGGGGAGCCTCCACTGACAGGTGTTACATCTCTTTCTTTAAAATAGCTTTTATGAGATGGCTGCATTTGGGGATAAATCCTATCCCAGGTTACTGTGCTAACTCCCTCTTTCCTGTTGTTCAGCCTAGATGCAGTCAGGAATGTGCAAGTCATAGGAGCAAGGGAGTGCAGGCTTACAAAATTCTAAACCTCGCCTAGGTGTTGAGAAATGGAATGATGGAATTCTGATTTAATTGCATTTTATGCATTTTACATTAAAATATACTAAACTTCCATCCACAATAGGTAGAAGCATCTAATTTTCTCTCCAAGTCAGACACAAAATACAGAGAGAAAGCAGGCACTTAGACAAACATGCATATATAGCATTTTCTGTTGCCTAGGATTTAGGTTTCTTTCCTTTTATGATAGACAAGCTTAGGCATTTATCTGAGCTGACATGGATTTTCTTTCTAGGACAAATGATTATATTTTAAATTATGTTATGCCTGACTTTATCAGTACCTCATTAGAACTACATTTTAAAAACAAAAAGGAAGAAGCACGTAGTATAATTTCATGTTTAAGTATTTGCCTGAAAATCATTACAATGATATGAATAAAAAGATAACAAGAATTTTTTTCAATTTTAACTGAACTGTATCTCCCTTTCAGTTTTCTACATCTTTCTGCACTCACTGCTTTTGGTTTAGGAATAATGCAATGTGACAAGATAGCCACCAGTCATGCCAAGCTAAGCTAGCAGTTTTAAATGGTAAAATATTTTGCAAAACACATTGAAAAATGAGTGCAAAGGTTCAGACATAATGTGCCACCTTTTAGTGCTTGTAATCAGACTTCAGTGAGCAGAACTGGCCTTATATCCCGATATGACAGCCTGCTATTTAATCTCGCAACACGTCTTCAGAAATGTCCTGTTTCCCAGCCATTAATAAGTAGAATATAAGTAGAAGATTGCCATTTCAAGATTTTAATCTTCAACATCTTCATAATTTATGAACTTCATTTTTCTAACCAAGCAGTTGGTGTGGATCCCATCTGGTGCTGTGGTCACAGATGACCTCGATAGTGGCAGGTGCATGGAACAATGAATTGTAGTTGAAGACAGTGCTGCAGGTGCACAATACAGATATAGGCTCTTTTTCCTTTTCAAGATAATAATAGACTCAGTGATTCATATTGTAGTTGTGAGACAAAGATTAGGGTTCACCTACTGCTTTTGTCTCATGTTCCTCAAATGCAATAAAAGTTGGTAGGGATTTATAATGTTGCTACTATCCTACTGCGGGAGAACATCACGAACAAACACACACAGACCAATATGATCAGGTGAATGCCACTTTATTATAACACAAGTGTTGCTTATATACTTTCTAGCCTTATACATAGATAAGTTGTCTACTTGTTATTTGTTAGATAGCTCAGCACACATCCTAAACTAATAAATCATTGGCTAATTCTACACCGCCTCCATCACCACCCCTCATCCTGGTTATCTTCTGCTTTCTTCTTCTTTATCTTCTTGCTTCGCTGCTTTGTGCTTCCTCCCTTGCTGTTCCCGCACATACCCCAAGGACGATGTCCACAGCCCAGTTTGTTCCCACAGTCCTTGATTCACTTTCCCACTGGCCTAGTTCACCTCTGTCATAAAGGCTGGATTGCTCACATGTTCATTCTCTACTAAAAAGTTCTCCACATCCTACAACACTGAAGCTTTCTATTCTGACCAAGTTCAAGAACACGATCTGATCAGCACATCACAAAAGTGTTTAATAACCTTTTCCATTAGATCTACTTAATGGAACTTATGTTTGGGTAGGTATTTGACCCTGCAACATACGATAGGCTTAGGTTTATATATCGTATTCAATATCTGCTTAGATATCAATGTAATAAAACTGCTGTTGATACCTCTAAGAAAAGAATGCTTTAAAGAAAAACAACACAGTTCAAAATTTGATATTGTTGTATTTTGTCTTGATTCAAAACTGACTGACATTAAGTAGGAAAATTACATTCTTTCTTGAAACAAGTTTTTTTCTGATTATAACATTTAATAGTTTAAGTTTTAAGATAAAACAAACAAACAAACCCCAAACTAGAGTAATTTGGCTGATCAGACTGTAATTAATTTATTTTCTTTATCGAACTACAACTGTTCAGTACCACTAGTAATAGTGTTCTGGTACACATTTGCTTTCACTCAACAAAAAAATAATTTTGCTTTGTAAAATAAACAGTTACCTATAACTATTTTTATGGTGAGAAAGGCAACATTTCTTCACTGCTCTGTGAGAGTGTTTATTTTTTCTTCAAACGGTTAAGCATTCATTAGGCAAAATATAGTGCAACTAAATCAGTCACACTCCAACATCAGCATGATATCAAATGCTTTTATTCTTTAACATACTGTCACACTGCTCACAGCAATGAATTTAGTCAGCTTTGCAAATGACTCTACAGAATAACGCTTACCCAACTAAAACTACCTGGTTTTGGGGGTGGGGGAAAGGAAAAAACAATTGAAAAAGAAATATTTCCAATGTATTCTCAAAGTCAAAGATGGTGTAGGAAGTCTCAGTAAAATAAAATTAAATGTAGACAAGCATTAAAAATGTCAGCTCTTTGAAAACAGGTCACCGATCTTGCTCTGTGTTCTTTTAGCTCCTTTGAAATACACAGACTGTGTGCATGCAAACCCAAATATTTTCTTGGTAGCATATATTTTTATATTCTTATTATTTATTATAAAATTGTTATTACTGATGTTAGAAAATGGATGTCTTTAGTTTTGTATGTTTGTTTATCTGTGCCTGTTTTGAGGATTATACCTTCACACCTCAGCTTGTAAAAAATCTGAGAAACACAGCTGATGACTTATGCATTAAATAATCAGGTAGCCCCTCATTGTGCTCAGAGATGAAGTTGCAGTGCACTTCTTCAGGTAAGAAGAATAGTGGGAAAAAGAAAACGCAAACAAGAATTTTATGTTGCTTTCACTACTCTAAGTGATACAGGGTAAAAGAGAAAAATAGACAATGCAAACATGGGTCTAAATAAAATTATTTTCCTTTTTCTATGAAAGCTCATTATCAATTACCTTCTCAAAAGCTTCTTTTAAAGAGATATATTATATACTTGTGTTGGAATATTAACATTGTATATCTGCAGTTACCTCAGAATGTGTGTCTTCTGACAGGTTATTAAAAAAATGGCAGTAGTTTTCATGGAAACATAGCCTTTATTTTTAGATATTTATAGAATAACTTATTTTTAGCAAACAATTTAATTGTGTAAGAGTCTGAGTTTGATTATTCTATTCTTACATCTTCCCTGATGAAGTCATACAGCATTATAAGAAAGATACTCTAAGCTACAAGCAAATCCATGGGCACCTGAAGCTCGTTTGATTCAGAAAATGTTGTTTAAAAACCTGAGCTGTCAAGAAGAGAAAGTAAAACCTTAAACTCCTATTAATAGGGATTAAAAAAAAAAATAAAATAAATTAAACCTTAATTAATTGTTAAGAAGCTTCAGCCTGAATGTAGGTAAACATACTCAATAACTGTGAGAGCAGAAGGCTTGAGGAAACACATGTTAATGATTTCAACTGGAAATGGCACACAGAGAGCATGCTATACAAATTATCTGAAATTTCGACTCAAACATAACTGTACTTTTACATTTAATCCTTACTGAATAATATTGGGATGGTGGGTGATTTAGACAGATTTGTAACTTAAACTTTGTATGAATGTACTATATCTTGAAAGTGAAGTAATTGACTAATCTGTCAGGAAAATCTATTTAAAACCAGACTGTGACATTTAGCTGCTCTTTCAGAGGTAAGTCGAAACACACTCTGTTGATATGAGACCATAGCCCAGTTACGCATCTGTAAATTCTACATAATTGAGGCCACAGCCTGTATATGGGTTGTTTTGAAATTGCTGCGTCTCTAATCAGAAGCAGCAAATGGTTGGGTCTTGAAAGGTCATAAACATTTAGTATGAAATTCTTAGTCTCTTCATTCAGGAGAAAGCCAGGAGATACCAATAAATGCAGGTTTCTGTTTTAGATTACTCTTTCAGTCCAGTTGCTTTCCAAGGGGAGCTTGACATGTTGGAAAAATCCTATTCAGAAAGGGATGTAACCAATTAGCACCACATTTAGATACTTCAAGATACTGCCATTTGGGCAATAAACCACCCAAAATGTAGAAAGCATTATTTGGAAATAGGAATACTAAATATAAAACAAAGCATTAAAAAAGGCCATAAATGTTTACAGGTATAGCTCAAATTGAATGTATCATTTTTTGGTTGTGAATCAAACCATACATTCCTTTTACTAGAACACATGTCACTGTCTCTGGGTGGAGGATAGCAATACAGATGGGACACAGTGTTTAGGACATGGGAAAAGATGAGGAGGGATTGGAAGACATGTCCTCTAAGAAATTTATTATATGGCTTTAAACAACTACTTAGAACTAAATTCTTAAAGATACTTAGGTACTACAACATCCATATTTGGCCTTTTAATATCCAGAGCAGTGATATTGAACTAATAACCCAGAGGATGTCTGTGGCTTGATGAAATAATAATTTTCTCCCAGGGAACTTCTTTCCTTGGGAGAGGTAGATCATTCTAGTATCAAGTATCCTACTTCCATTTCCCTTGCATAGCCTCAGATGAATGTAGAAAAGAACTGAGAACTTCCCCCAAAAATGACAGCCAGCAGCAGTTTGCACTGATTGTGCCCCGTCTGGTTCTGAGGAGTGCCTAGAAGGACAAAACTGGGCTGGTCAATCTGTCCGTTAGTGACAATGACAGGCAGTTTTCCAGAGTGATTTTGTCTGTATGAGCAGTGGTATCCCTGCATCTCTAAGGTAAATTTGACACTGGTCATGTATGGAGTTCTTACTGCTGGTAAGCATGGAAGGTCCAGCCAAGTAGCTGAGGAAAGACAGCAAAATTCACCCTTGGGGAATAGTTAGAGAGATGTGTTTGCCTCCCCATAGAAACTGGGGAAACAGAACAGCAGGCAACAGGACACTGTTAAGCTAAATATGCTAACTGGACCAAGCAAGAAAAAGGCTGCATCAGGAAAAGCTATGGGAGCATGCACAAACACAAAAGCATGCACACTCACAGTTCTCTGAGGCCTTCTTCTATCATCAGCACAGCAAGGAGGCATGGTGAGGCCAGCTGGGGGAAAGGCAACTCTTACCAGCCTCAGTTTCAGCCTCTGCGCATCACTTGGACACCCAATTTCTCCCTATTTCTCTGCCTCCACATGCTATCTCTCAAATGGCCACATAACAACGTTCCACTCCCCATCTACCTTAGTGGGGGTTTATTATCCAAATGTTGGTAGATGCTGCCATGACTGCTCACACTGTGCTTTCCTGGCAGTTTCAGGTGTTGCTCTCTTGTCACTTGTTGACCTCTTTCCCATCCATTCACAGTCTCATGGCATTCAGGTCTCCTTGTACTATTGTACTACTAACTTCATTTTTTGACATATAGGAAAGTGACCTAACTTTAGGTTGCATATCTGCAAGCTGCTGAACTTAAGTAGACAAAAAATTCCATAAGAAAAAGATAAGCTCCTCTAAGAAAGCACAAAAAAGGGTATTTATATGAATAACCTTGCAAGCTTGCTTTAATGTCAGAGTAGATTTCATGACAGAACTCTTTATAACTAAAGCCAGCACAAGTGGGAGTGGAGAAAACCAGAACTAATATTGCAGTATTTAAATTTCAGACTGTGTCTGTGCTTGCACACTGGAGGAAGCTGGGACACAGCATCACTGGCACTGGGTGACTATGAACCTAGGCACAACCTGAGCAACCATTTATAGTCCAGCACTGGAAATGTCTTTCTGTTTGGGTTTGAGGATTTTTCTGGAAACATTTCAGAAGGAAAGGAACAAACTACCAAACCACCAACAAAAACCATCCTTTAAGTCATCATAACAAACTGCTGTTAGGTAAATCTAATTCCAAATTAATCTAAGGAAGGGACATGAATTCTGTTTGGGTCTGTGGATATTTTTCATTTCAGAATACAAAGCAGGATTCAGTTACCTTACACATAAGCATCCGCTTTGATTTCAGAAGAACCTGTGTCCCCCATGGATGCTATGTCTTTTCTTCCCATTCCATATGGGCACTTTAGATATTCAAGGTTTCCCAAATAGCAATGGAGTCTACTTGGAGGCAACCAAATGTAGCCTACTTGCCCAACTACTCGTGCAGCAGCATTTCTTAAAATAATGTGTTGCACACAAATGTTCTGCACTTGTTTTCTCTGTATCTCTGAGTGCAATACAAGATGTTATCTTCCTTCTCGCTATTTTCTGCTTAAATATTTTCATATATTTTGCACTGTTAGGTCATAGTTTAAGGTTACAAGAATAATTTACATATTCTGAACTGCTTCACCTAAAGACCTCAGCGACATCCACTTGTACATTATTCAATAGCCTCTGTTGTTCAATATCACCTCACCACACAAAGGATATGACTGAAGGTCAAAACTTCTGAGCTCACATTCTTCCATGCTGATGAAAACAGTTCACATTATTCTGCCATGCTATATAGAATGTGCAGCTCCTCAACACCTGTCTTGACTGAATATCAGTAGGAAGAGCTGAGACCCTCCCCTTTTCTCTTCCAGCAGCTGCTGATTTTCTCTGTAGGTTCCTAGCATCATTTCCTAGAACACCCACTGTTCCTTAGCTGACACTCAGAGGTCCTGGCTACAATATGACCTCAGCCGTAACTATGCTCAGAGATGCAATGCAA
The DNA here is from genome assembly GCA_025331215.1 of Actenoides lindsayi. Taxonomy (NCBI): domain Eukaryota; kingdom Metazoa; phylum Chordata; class Aves; order Coraciiformes; family Alcedinidae; genus Actenoides; species Actenoides lindsayi. Next base: position 11,213 of record WTSP01025619.1, on the reverse strand, counting down.
ACTGGAAGGAAATAGACTTTTATTGACCATGTTTCCATGACAGCAGTCTGTATGAAGACATTACAATGTCTGTATGAAGACATTTCTTCAGGTCCCTGAAAAAAAGTTTGCATCAAATAGCATTTTATTTTCAGCCAGAATGCAGCAATGGCACTTTACTTTCAGCAAGAATCAAGAACAATCATTGTCTGGGATGAAACACTTTGTTCTCATCATCTACGTAAAGCTGTAAACAAAGAACTGGTCCCCAGAATAAATATAATCCCAGGAAGATAATGAGTCATTCACTGCCAGAAGTCAGGGAAGGTACTGACAAGGCAGAAGTGCTTCTAAAGTTATCCCTGAACCATCTCAAACCAGGTGTCCAACACAGAGCTCACTACTGGATATCAGTGAGGTGAAGACTCACAGCAACCAGGTGAAATCAGGTGAGGCCTCAGCGCTGGTTCTCCACAAGCTCCTTCGTTATCTGTTACCCTCTGTATATAGCATGTGGGCTACACATGAGCAACACTGAAATGCATCAGAAAAGAAACTGTCAATTCTGTTCCATTATATTAGTTTCCAAGTCAGGAGTGAGGCTTATCAGCCTAGACACTAACACAGCTGACCTAGATAGAACAACCCAAATATATATTTCAATGCATTCTTTGCTTTAAAGGTTTCAGGTGTGAAAAATTTAAGGGAACCAATTAAAATTACATTTAAGGGGACAAAGCCAGTACATGTACTCATATCATTCAGAACCTAAGCATAGAAGATGTTTTGAGTTTAATAATGTATAAAAGTTTAATTCCTTCTTTTCAGTAGGGAAGATAAAAACAAAGTACCTAAGAATATTACGCTATTTAATTCTTAATGACTTAAGAAATATGTACCAGAACACATATATACAGGATTTGGAGACATTTTGTGTTCTTTTTATAGGGAAGTACATCCATTATGTCAACTTAAAATATTGGTAACTTCCAGAATTAATCAATGATACATAATGCTACTCTTTCTCTTACTTCTTTAAGAAGATCACATTGTTGAGGTTTGGATTCATGTGGCAATGCTAGACATTCATATTTTCAGTTATTTCTTTCACCAAAGAGAAAGAAATGCTTATTTCTGTCTTGATTTCTTTTTTTTTTTTTCTGGAAAAAAAATCAAACTCTCAATTTCAGTAAGGATATAGACTTCTAATAAAAATCAGAAGTAGTCTTAGATGCAGAAACAATCAGGAACTTACAATAATATAAAAATAAAGTTGCTTATTTTTAGTTACTGTTAGTAAAAAAAATAAATTAGTCTGTCCTTCAGTTTTCAGCAAACAAGAAAAAGAAGCTTATTGAACATGTTGTTCATTACGATGGATTATGTATAATTCTTCCCATGGCTTAGAGATGAAAGAATAAATTTATTATTATATTATAGTAGAAAATAATTTCTGCTAATTGAAACTTAGCTGTTACTTTCCATTGTTGTGTACAGTAAAAGAAGAGCTTCATTGAAAATACACCAGAATTACTGAGTAATTCTTTTGTTTTTATTTTTTATGTTACCTCTTCCCACTTAATGATAATTAAAAATATGTATTTATCTTCTTTAGCTGTGTTAAGTAAGTCATCCTACTTCCCAATATACAACTAACATAAGTCTAAGCACCACTGAGGTGTGATCTAAACTGTTAAATTAGGATTTAAATGGCACTGATTTTCAGCTCTTATGCAGTCCCTCTGCACAGTGGGAGGGAAAGCGGAGACAAGTTTACCCAGTGATCTCAGTGTTTTATCCTGCTACTTAATTATTTCTAGATTAACAGACTTCTACTGCTGGCCACAAATCATCCAGCTGTGCAGGTTGCTTCTATGGCATGTGTTCTCCAAATAAAATAGTTTGAACTAAGAATTTAAAATGTAGCAATGTACTTTATACTGTATCTATACCTTATGTAGAACCTATGTAGTCTTCTGTTGTATTACAAGTTTTTATACTGGCAATTGAAAATTGATCAATGGACAGGGAAATGATGGAAATGATAAATTACTCAGGATGTCACCCACAAGGCATGAACATACAAATGATCTTGCTTTAGAATCTTGAGTGGTTTTTTAGACAGATTTGTTAGCTGTACTTCATATCAGTTAAGACTGTGTTCTGTAAAATATTAGCATTTGCATCTATGATGTCAGTTGTTCAGTATATAAATAAAATCCCAAAATCTAAAAACATTGTTTGAACATAAACCCCTGTGAACTTCCCACAAACAGAGCACTTTATTTCAGTGTATGCATGCCTTACTGTTATGTATGCACTGCACTGTTCCAGACACTGTAAAACCACCCACTGTGCTGTGGTGCACTCAAAATCAAAATGGACACAGCTAATTGTCATCCAGGTTATAGGGCATAGAGCAGAGGAAGTCATACCTTCTTCCCCAATGCATTAATGGATATAGAGAAATTTTTCATTTTATTGATATAGAAAATGTAGTAAGACCTTAAAGAACTGTGTATTCAAAGGCATTGAGGGAGGTGAGATGAGGAGAGAAGAAATAACTTAGCGGTCCTATTATGATTATACAGCTTGGAAGTAGAATTATATATTTTTAAGCTTCCTTTCTTTACTCAACACACTTTTGAAAAAAACATGTAGGTAGGTATTCTATCAAAAAAGCTAGGAATAAAAAATGACTCCATCAACATATAAAATCAGAATTTAAATTTTAAGATAAGACCTATTATTAAAGGAGCAATCTACCATCCCATTATTACTGCCACGCTGTCTCCCAGCTTCTGAACCTTACTCACCTCCTTCTGACTTTTCCCTAAGACATATTACTTTCATGCTTAAAGAATCCCCAGAAAGATACCCACTGGTCTCCTTAATTGAACAGGTTTGAATTGGAGAGTCAAACTAGGAAAAGGCGAAAGTGTAACTAAGCTGTTTAAAAGTCTGTTGTCATGCTTAAACAAAAGATGGTAAGTATGGACATTAGATGTCCCAAACAATCAATAAAATATAAATGTAATGTTTTACATCTCACAAGTGAGAGGAATCTTGGGAAACATATACATTCTTAGATGGATAGGGTTTTTAATGAATTTCTGGCTTCCTGGTGCTCATAAAATGTTGGCAAACCCATGAATTTTAAGGAGTCTGAACAGAGGCTTCTCATCTGTTTCCCCATTTCACCCTGTTCTGATCAGCAACCTGCTGGTGAGCCGTGGAACTATTGTATTCTCAACTCACCTCCCTCATTTCATAGCAGTTCAGCCTAGCCTTCCAAGTAAATTTAAACCATAATGAAAGAAGTATTTTTCATCTTATCTGTTTTGTTTCATTAAGAGAACAAAACATAGTGTCTTGAACTCTGTAAATGCAGGACAACAGCTGGCTTAACATTTTCCCTTACCTTTTTTCAACTGGAATTTTTCTGATAGTTAATGAAATTTGACAATGAGAAACCCACCTCAGAATACTCAACAGCACAGCTATGACTGAGAAGACCCAGTTTCAAAGCTACTTCCTCTGTGATTAATCTTCCAATTACAAGGCATGATTATAATTCCTGGCTTAAAACAAGAGCAACTCTTCCTTGTCAAATCTATGCCAAGTAGCTATACCTAGCCATTTGTTTTATCTTTTGCTGTGCCTTTACAGAAAATAGAAAAAAAAGAGAAAAAAAAAACAACTTGTATGTTTTATCTTTCTCTTTAAGCAACCAAATGGAAAATTTTCAGATCAGGTGGATTTTTATCACCTTGAAAATATCATTATTCACACAATTCTGATTATGGAAAGAAAGTGCCTCTTACTTCTATATCAGGTCGTAACTTCAAATTTTAATGTACTGGAGTAGTCACTGCAAGAGAGTAATAGGTATGTCTGGCAGTTTTCTTCCTTGTTAAGTGCGTGCTCAGTTCCTATCTAAAATTGTCTAGTTTCAATTTGCAGCCAGTGGAATTTATTTGCAGCATTGAAGATCCTTCTACTACTTTAATTCTGTTCTCTGAAATAATTATAATCTATGACCATGGCAACACATAATCTTGGTCTGCTGCCTTTTGTCAGCTTTCAAAAAGAGTATTAACTTGTTTAGCTTTATCATTGAAGCTGATAGATGTAAAAGACATAGACAATATCAAAATATATTTGAATTACATCCTTTCTGACAAACAAGGAAATGTCAGAATAATTCTTTTTACACTTCTGTGCTTAATTGTTCTGCTGAAAAAGTCAGAAAATATTTTTTATTAAAATGCCCAATTCGTTTTTCATTATTCTTTATTTCTTCAATAGCTAGAGAAGTTATTAGCATCTTTTAAGAAGACCTATCGTTTTGTCATATTTTCATAGAGATCATGTTTTCCTGTAAAAACACAAAAGAACAGTATAGAAATACCACCAACGTGAAGGCCCTTTTTTGCCTTTACTGATTGTGGTTGCATATATTAGAATCAATAGAATCATTCTTTTACATATTATAATCTAATGAGAGAATTGGTTTTGAGAGTAAAATATGAAAAAATTTAAAACTACCCTCAAAGGAACGAAGAAAAAAAACCTATGTGAGTGGAAAGTGGTTTCGAGGAAAGGGACTCAGGATTGAAAGAATTGCCTGTTTACAGGGAAGGCAAATGGAAAAGAATAATTTTTCAAGTAATCAAAGAGGCTTGACTGAAATAAGCTAAATTGATGAGATTGTCCTATTGACATTTTCCTATAGTTAAAAGATTCATTGGAAAGACTTTTACAAGTCCCACTGTATGTTCTTTCTAGGAGAACCTACAGTATTTTAAGGAAGATCTCTTTCAGTCTTTTCTGTCACAAAAACTTTACTTTTTTTGGGTACTTAAGTGGTCACTAAGAGAGAAAACTTATTTTTACTGTAATGCATAGGTCGTATGAGATATAACCAAATGGGTCTTTTTTTGTTGTTCTCTGGTGTCCATTCATAAAATGTGGAGAAGTTTACAAGGCATTGTAATGTGTACCTTCCCCTAGCTTCTAACTATGACTTCCAGAGCCTTAGTTGTCAGAGTACTGCCCTAAGGTTCTGACATCTGGCTTTCAGTCCCTACATAGAGACAACTTGCTCATCTATAAAAAAAGAGTAAAAAAACATTACTTCCAGACAGCCTAAAGTTAATGTATACTCTTAGTCACAGGGAAATGTAGCATTAAGTCTCTTGATGATGAGTTAGATATCAAACTTGCTCTCCTTGTGTCCATCCGCTGTCTGAAAAATGAGAGCTTTTGATTCCAAGTTCAGTAGTTATTGCTAGGAAGAATGAAATGAACCATGTTAGACAAAAGATTTTCTATGAAAAAAATAAGTCTTATATGACTTACTCGTTAGCTTTATGATTTTGCAATAAAATTAAAACTAAGTTCTTATCAAGTATCATAAATACTCAAATCCATTTTCTGTGTTACCAGCATGGGGGTTTTTTTTCTGCCACTTCTCTGAAGACAAAAAGCTACGAGAAAGGCCAATACCTGATCTATGCCTCCCAGGTATCACATCATAGCAGAGCAATATACAGCTAAGGGGAAATGACCAGTTTCTGCTTCCTTTCAAGTAGGTTGGTGCTGCAATGAGAGTAGAGCTAGAAAATTTCACCTTGTCCTGGTTTCAGCTGGAATAGAGCTAATTTTTCTTCTTAGTAGGTAGAATACTGCTGTGTTTTGGATTCAGTATGGGAATTGGTATGAGAAGAATGCTGATGATATAATGATGGGTTTTAGTTGTTAGGAAATCAAGGACTTCTCTACTTCCCATGTCTTGCTAGTGTGAAAGTACACAAGAAGTTGGGAGGGAGCATACCCAGGGCAACAGACCAATACTGACCAATGCAATATCATCTAACATCATGCTCAGCATACAGATGAGCATGGGGTGGGAAGATGGGGCTTTCCAGTATTATGGTTTCAGGATTTTCTTTCCTCTGGGATCACTAGCCAGGATCAGGATGGGCAATGGTCAGTGGGTGGTGAGCAGTTGCATTGTACATCACATTGTACATCATCATTACTATCATTATTATTTTTATTTTATTTTATTTCAGTTATTAAATTGTTTTTATCTCAACTTATGAGTCTCCTTACCTTTACTCTTCCACTTCTCTCCCCTGTCCCCCAGGGTGGGGTAGAGTGAGTGAGCAGCTGTGTGGTGTTTGGCTGCTGGCTGGGTTCAACCCATGACACACCTCCAGACACATACTGAAATGGTTGTATACTTTTTTTGATGATGTTCAGTACTTCTAAACATTCAGATAGGAAATACCTAATATTGAATTATTATATTATGTGGATAATATAATCTGGCTTATCTGGTTAATTGACCATGAAGACTTTACTGGAAAGTATTTTTATTATAGATCTAAGTCCTTATGTGTGGTATATTCAGGCCATGCTCTCTTTGTCTTGTGTCTATCAAATCTATTGAATAATGAAGGGAATGATCAATATTCAAGCTTGAAAGATTTTTTTCCAAATGCTTGCCTAGGAATTTCAACCAGAATGAAATAAATGTATACAGTAGGTAGAACAACGGCCAAAAATATTAATTGCCTGCAAAGAAAATAATAACAACACCCCTCAAAAAAAAAAAAAAAAAAAAAAAAAAAGAGAGAGGGGAGAAATTCTCTTTAAATACTCTTTAAGGAACTATATTCGTAAAAAAACTGAAAGAGCAGACACTAAAAGCAGCATAGCAATTTGACTTCTATTTGAAGGTAGAAATACCCAAGTGTTTATAAGCTCCTTCTGCTAACATATAACTATTAAGACTCATTAAGCTTCACTTCTATGAGAAATTATTTTTTTAAACTTAATGTCTTTTTGTCCATCTTTATTTAGTTATGGTTATGGATAATTCTTCCCATTCAGTATTATTATTTATGAGTTCTAGAAGAGAATGACCAGCATGACTGAAAAGATAGAAAATTACTATGATTCTGTTATAGGTTATTGCTGGTCAGTGTCTTTGTTCAATTTGATTTTTGTTTTCTAATTAGTGATCAAAAAAAGTGCAAAGGTTTTCTGGGCGTTTTGTCATGTTTAAAAATAGCACAGGGCATACATAAGAGAACAAAGCAGCCTCATTTTCACAGACACAGTTTAGGATGTAATCAAACAGCAAGTTCTAAAGGAACACCTGCACTGAAACCTTGCCCACCTCCTCCTCCTTATTCTTCTCTGGCAGCAAGCCTGATCTGGCCTGCCAGCTCTCCTCTGCAAACAAGGACAGCTGCAAGAGAGAAAGAAAGCTCATCTTCATCAAAACACTCTTTGAAGCTCTTCTGAGGGTAAACATTCTTCATTTATTAACAGCTTAATGCTTTGATAAAAGCTCACTTTGTTAAGTAGTTTGGCTTTCAAGAACTGCCCACGTAGATATTTGCATGAAGTTTATAAGGACTTTCAGACAACATGGGATTGCCGGAAATATTGCTAAAGGCATAGAAATAAAAACAGAGACCATATTCCTACTAGGAAAAGAGAAGTAAAACCAAAGGAAACTTATGTTCAACATGCTTCACCATTTCCTGAATTATCATAGTCTTTTCTGTATGAAAGTGCCATTATATATAATGCTGAACACCTTTGCGCTTGATTTTACATAGGTCAATGCAAAGGAAAATTTAACACTATGTATGCTGTTATACCTATAAGAAGGCAAAAACGTAACAAAAATTTCAAACCTAATGCAACTTAAAGTAAGTCACTTACATGTCCAGGGGAAAAAGGAAGCCAAACAAAAACTACTATCCAGTTATATCTTACACAATTAATTGGTTTAGGTCATAATTTCTCCTAACTGCAGAAACAGGTGAATAAAATTCAGTGTGATATGAATTCCATAATGACAAAAAACTTACAAATCTTTGATACCTGTCTTCACAGTTGTCTTTAATTACTGCTGCTGCCTTTTTACCAGAATGAAGCTGAAAGGCTGAAACACCCTAAAGTTACTATACAATTGTCTATCCAACTGCATGAACTAAATTTTTTGATTTATCTTGTTAGGAATTAATTACTAAATTTCCCATGGCAATAACCTCTCATTCTTACCTTTATGTTTGATGAATTATTTTATAGTGACACATTGCAAGGAAGAGCAGTTACTTTGGTGGTAGAGAGACTTTCTTATGTCAATCTAGATTAACAACAGAGATCTTTTTTTTTTCTCTTTTAATTGGAGCAATTTAGAATACCTTATTAGAGGTATAGAAAATATAGTCCTTAAAGGCTTCAAGGTCCCAGGCATTTTAAGATGCTTTCTTTGAAAGCCATTCTAGTCTTGAAAAATGTTAATAAAAAAATCCTTTTGAAAAAAAAAATGTGTTAGTTCTCCATAGCTAAAAAAAAAAAAAAAAAGAATTAAAAGAAAATGTCAGAATTAACTTTGTATTTATCTAGTAATCTCCTATGGTGTGATCTCTTCCTTACGGAATTTTTAAAACTTGCTTTAAAACTATAAGCATTTTGACTGACTGTTGACTGAAAGCTGTTCTTTTGTATCCCAAGATGGGTAACTGACCAAAGTAAGATTGGATAATAAAATGCATGGACTACCACTGAAAAAACCTGAAAGTACTAAGAATTGAGGAAATTTATTGAAGAACCACTGTAACAATAGAGGAAATGGATAAAAACCCCAACCCTCTTGTAGTATTTAGCTAGAATGAATCCACGGCAAATCAGCAAAACTAGGGCACAAAGATTATTAAGGACTGGACCATCTTTCATGTGAGGAGAGGCTGAGAGAGCTGGGACTGTTCAGTCTGGAGAAGACTCAAAGGGGCAGGGATTCTTATCCATGTTTATAAATTTACAGTATGGGGTGGGGGAGGCTGAAGAAGAGGAAGCCAGACTCTTTTCAGTGGTACACAGTAATGGGACCAAAGGCAATGGGCTTAAACTGAAACAGAGGAGGTTCTCTCTGAATATCAGGAAACACTTTTTTACTGTAAAGGTGGCTGAGCCCTGACACAGGTTTGTGCAGAGAGCTCATGGAGTCTCCATCCTTGAAGGTAACGAAACTCTAACTGGGCACAATCCTGAGTAACCTTACCTAGGTGACTAATTGAGCAGGGAGTTGGACTACATAATCTCAGGAGGTGTTATGGTTTAGGGTCAAGGCAGCCCCTTAGACCTGTAACAGATGCTCTTTCTCTTAACCCCCATCCCTCCCCAAAGGGGAAGAGAAAGGGAGTAAGGGAGAGAGGCTTAGTGATTAGAAAAAGGAAACTATAACAGCTTTAATAAAAATGAAAATAATAATAATACAATTGGAATATATACAAATATATACAAAACTATTATTGAACCCAACCCCCATGATGGTAATTACATCACCATCACCACTGATGCTGTGGAGTAGGCACTGACAGAGTCCCAGACTGGGCCCTGTAGAAAGCGGGAGCTGTGTTCAGGAGCTGGATTCTGGTACTGGATTCAGGAACACACAGATCGGGATCGAAGGCAGAACAGACAGAGTCCTCCTTGGATGCTCCAAGGAAGGAACCAAAAGAGGACCTGAGCCAAGCCAAGCAAATGGATGCATCAGCCTTATACCAAATATGACGTATATGGGATGGAATATCTCGCTGGTCAGTTTAGGGTCACCTGTCCTGTTCTGCAGGTGTGGCCTTTCACTTTTCTGCACACCCCAATGTGGTACACAAGGTCCAGCAGTGGCCTTGGTCTGCATACCAATCCTTGATAGTAACTCTAAACATGGGATGTTATCACTGCTAGAAGCAGACACTGTCTGTGAGAACAGGCTGCTAACTTCAGGCAGTACAGTTAGTTAGAAGAACTGAGCTGGAAAGTGAAATCACTGAACAGAATTAATTCTGTTCTCACTCAGACCAGGACAGGAGGTCAGTTCCAGCCTCAGTCATCTTGTGATTCTGTGAAACACCTCTTGGAATGAGAATAGTGGCTAAGGGCCAGGAAGTGCTATTCATCTACCACAATGAAGAATGTTAATGAACTGAGTATCCAAAGCTGTTGCTCCTAGGTGTTAATACTTTGTTAACACTAGGATAAGTATAAATCATTTTATGAGATTCAGCAATGTGATAAGTACTTACATTTAGCTACAGTTTATATAATTAATGAGAAATATCTCAAATTATACAACAAACGTATTGAAGAGATTTCTACAGAAATACTCAAACACATAAGATATAGAACCGTTATGACACATAGGGTTGTCAGTTAACAGATATTTTAAATTTATATTGATGAAATTAATCTTATCTAAATTTATGCACATGGCTGATAATTCCTCATTAAATGCATGGAGCTTGGGCAATAAACAGGATGAATTAAGGGCCACTGTGCTGTTGGAAAGCCATGACATAGTGGCTATTACTGAAACTTGGTGGGATGATTCCCATGACTGGAATGTAGGGACAGGTGGATACAAACTCTTTAGGAAGGACAGGCAGGGTAGGAGGGTAGTAGGTGTTGCCCTCTACATAACTGACCAGCTAGAATTGATGGAGCTCCATATGGGGAAGGACAATGAGCTGGTTGACTGTGTATGGGTTAAGATTAAAGGGAAGACAGGGGAAGGTGATGTTACAGTAGGGGTCTGCTACAGCCACCTGACCAGCAAATCCAAGCAGATGAGACCTTCCATAGGCAGATAAAAGCGGCTTCGCCTTCACAGGCCCTGGTCCTTGTGGGGGATTTCAATCACCCTGACATCTGCTGGAGGGACAGTACAGCAAGGCACCAGCAATCCAGGATGTTCCTGGAATGCATAGATGTCAACTTCCTCCTCCAAAAGGTAGAGGAACCAACAAGAAAAGGTGCTATGTTTGACCTTGTTTTCACCAACAGGGAAGGGCTGGTGACCAACATGAGGCTCAGGGTTAATCTTGGCTGCTGTGACCACAAAGAGCTAGAATTTAAGATCCTCAGGGACTCTATGAGGATGTATTCCAAGCTTACAACCCTAGACACTAGGCATGCCAACTTTGATTACTTCAGGGATCTGATGGCTAAAGTGTCATGAGACAAAGCCCTAGAGGGAAGGGGGGCCCAGGACAGCTGGTCAGTATTCAAGGATCAGCTTCTCCGTGTCCAGGAACAAAGTATACTGACAAAGAGGAAGGCAGGAAAGAATGCAATGAGACCTGCCTGGATAAGCAAGGAGCTCCTGGACACACTGTCACACAAAAAGAAAGTTTACAAGGAGTGGAAGA
>WTSP01025617.1:0-31217 GCA_025331215.1 Actenoides lindsayi | reverse complement strand
AGAAAAAGGAAGCTGATTGGGAAATCCATTTGCTTAGCAGATTCTGTTCCTTTTTTCCTCCTTTTTTTTTTTTTTTTTAATTGTCTTTTCAAATCAACAAGTACAAATACCTTGCCTAAAGAACAGTGAGGGAGGTGTGAAGAGATGAAAAATCTAGGTGTACTCATCCCTGGCTGAGTGTTATATTAAGAGGGTAAAATAAAATAGAGAACCTTGGCTCTGCAAAGATGGATTCAAGGGATGATGCTTTCCATTAACAGTATAGTGAACAGAAGTGAACGAGTGAATCTCACCCATGAAAGAACAGAGTCTGAGGGTGAGGGCTAAGTGAGCATCTGGAATATAAGGTCTACATCAAGCAAATGGAAATATCTCAGCTGCAAGTACTTCATAGCCATCATCCATTCTTTTGTTATTTTCTTTTTTGCTTTAATTGCACTGGGTATTGCTCCTTGCTGTGAAAAACACAGCTTCTTTCCTTACTGAAATATAGCTGTTTCTGTGGTATGGTTTGTTGGGGTTTTTTTAATCTCATAGCACATTATGAGACTATAATTTATTTTTAATTTATGAAACAGAGCAAGATTTTCAACCTGGGACCACAGAATCTCCTGTAGTGGAGTCTGTACATTCATTGGATATTTCTTAGGGTGAACACATCAAAAATGTTGCAAATCTCTGATGCAGGAGCAAAAATATTTAAAATATAAATATATAAAACACTTTCAGGCAGAAAAAAAAAAAAAAGATCAAAATCAATTAATGCACAATTGCATTAACTATCCCAAAAATTTGTTATTAGCTGCAGATATCCCCTGATGTGGTATGCTTTTGTGGTGACAGTGCTTCCCCTTGTTATCTCAATGGTTTTGATGCTAGAAGTGTTACTCACTTCTGGTGTTGTAGGGTAGCATTTCCAGCTGGTAAAATGTAGTCAGTCTGTATGACTCTGAATTGTCTCTGTAAGGAGAAAGAACTCAGACAAGCTAATTATTTGTATTCTAAAGGCACTTTCACCTTGTCTTCCACACTCCAAAGGTGTATTCTGCATTGGGCAAATAAAACACAATTAATGATGCACTGTTAAAAAGTAACTCTTCAGCTGCTGTGCAGTGGTGCAGGTTCTCGGGGGAAGAGTAGTTTGTATTTTCTTTATTTTGAAGAAGGGGATTTACCCAAAGAATGAACCTTCTTTTGTTGTGCAACAAAGCAAAGGAAGAGGTAAACAAGTGGTTAATGAGTCACAGCCAGTGAAATTCAACCTGCTGTAATTCCACTAGACTTTCAGGCCAAGCTGCATGTTTTTTGTCAAAGATACCAAAGGTGGGGCTAGAATCCAATGTATAATGTTAGATTGTTTTCTATGTCAAGAAATCACAATGCCTTTTTTCAGGGGAGCATTTCCTAAGGCCTCATACAACACACAGAAATACAGAACATTTATTATGTGTTCATTTGATGTCACAGATTTGTCTTTATAGCATTTTTGACCAAAAAGTAAAAGTTTCACATTTTTTATAATTTAAAATAATTTTTAAATATATTATAATTATTTGAAAATTGATTTTGTTTAACTGACGATAAGGATATGTGTGGGCAGACTACAGTTAGCTCAATAAATGCAGCTATGTGTATGTAACTATGTACATACCAGAACAAAGTAAAACCAGTCTATATGCACTCAATTCACTTGGACCTTTGAAATAAAGCATCTGGGAAGGTCTTGTGGCAGCCAAACCTTGAAATGTTAACAGAAGCAGCTAAAGAAAGTCTTGCCAAGTCAGCAACACCACTATCCCAGTTGCATCCATAACACTAAGTACTGCCAGCAAAGCAGATCACAGTGCTTGGTTTATGAGCATTTTGGCTGCCAGACAGTCTTTGTGTGTGGCCATGTACATAACAGTCAGTCCTTGGTGAAGGAAGGATGGGTACCAATGCTAGTGTGCAAGGAGAGAATGAACAGGTGAGAATGTTCAAAATTGTGTTGTTTCTCTTCTCTAGACACCACTGTCTGCTGTCCACTTCAGCTGTATGCAGTGGTCATTGAACTCCATAATTAATGTGGCTACATTAAAACACACAGCTGTTTGGTCCACATTTTGCCCTCAGATGCATGTGTGTGCTTTCCGTGCTTCAATGGGAACAGTGTATGCATAGCTGAGGATAGGGTTTGGCTGCATGTACACACATATGTATACATATACGTCTCTGTATATACAATAATTCTAAGGAGAAAGAAAAAAAAAATAATTCCTGGATTATAATATTCATTAGCTCCCATTTCCTTTCTGTACCAAATGTTCTATTTCTCTGTAGACTTACGGACTTTGGTGTGTAGCAGCCTTCTTGGGGAAGCATGTAGGTAATTTGGTGACTATTTCAACCAAAGCAATGAGATTTTTGTCCTAATCTCTAGCTGAACCACAGCTTGCACTGTTTGGAAATGTTAAAAAGGGGAGGGTGAGAGAGAGAAAAGGCTGCAGCAGTAAAGGAAGAAGAGAGGAGAGGAGAGGAGAGGAGAGGAGAGGAGAGGAGAGGAGAGGAGAGGAGAGGAGAGGAGAGGAGAGGAGAGGAGACCAAATATTCTGTTTGTGTCTGAGACAGGAAACAGCAATACCAAAATATCCCAAAAAGGCTATTCTTGTTATACTACTGACCCAGCCAAAACCAAGTGCTTCTGGAAATCTTTCAAGAAATCCTGTTTGAGTTATTTCCAGTCTTGCTTCCAGACCAGAGAGTCTTGGATAAGGCATTAAAAACTTCAAATGCTCATCAGCTGCTTCTTCCTTTTCCCTCTCCCTACCTAAATGAGAGCCTAGATTCTTCATCAGCTCTGCATGGATGTGGCGCTTCCTTCTGCAGACATCTCTGACTGATTTTCCACCCATATAGGCAGTTGAAAGAACTGAATTTAGCTTTTCCAACTGTAAAGCAAAGCAGCTAAGACAGATAAGTTGTTAAGCAATGTCCTATAACTAAGCAAGAGTTGATGGTTTAATGGGATCCTTGCTCCCATTGTTCCCTTTTTTTATCACTGCAACATTTCAAAAATCACTATGTATCCTCCTTGACATAGCGACTGCAGCTTATCAAGTAATATGACTGGCCATTGGTCTGTTGTTGCAGAAGTGATGCTGCATTTCTCTCTGAAGCTACCTTTGTATAGCTGCATGCAGCTACACTTGTAGTTCAGGCACCAGCTATGACTGTTATTTTCACTCTAGTTTTTCAGAGCAGGGCTAAGAATATGAATTACTTGTTCTCTTTAAACTAGCAACATTTGCCCTGACCTCATTCTTCACATGGTCATCCATGGAATCTGGAACAGAGTTGATTTATTACATATTCTAACTGAACTGCTTTTCTCATTCCTAATTATCTGAAAGAATTATTAAACCTTAACTGGGAAAAAAAAAAAAAAGTCAGTTTGATTAAAAACCAGAACACTGTATGTCTTTCATAGATATTCTTCTGCTTCCTAAAAAGATGTTAGTCCTTTGTACAGTATTTAAGTCATACATAACTACACCTCATTATTCCCATAGTCTAACAAATCTTTCAGTTTTCATTCCTGCTTGGTAGGCCCTGTCTCAGTCAAGACAAATCTTGTATAGAAGTCTGTCTCAATAATATAACTGTATATAACCTTACTTCAAATTATTAAAATCTAGCTTGTAATTCTGATTAGTTTGAAAGAACTTGTGCATGAGTCATAGATCACATCTTTAAAAAAGACCAGTGTGGTTAACTATGCTAACCTGTGATACAGGACATGGGACTAGCCTGCTAGACTATGACCTTTAGAATAACCTACACTCCCACCCCCCCTGCCCCAGCATAGGTATATGTAGACTAAGATCACCTCATACATTCATTTTATCTTCAACAAAGTGATTAGGCTGCCTGGATTTTTTTTGCTGATTCACATTTTCTTACAATCTAACTATTCTCACAAATCTTCTCTGAACTCATTCCAAATATCATTCCTCTCAGACTGGAGATATAGGAATTTACTTGAGTAATGTTTACTTTGGGACAAATACATAAGTGTTTTTTACCCTGTACACTTGCTCAGTTATGCCCTTATTACTAAATTCAGGGGTCTTGTTAGCCTTTTGAAACACAGGATCTTATGTCAAGCTCAGATCAGTTTGGAGCAGGACCATCATATGGATCTTCCCAGAATTACTGTTTCCCATCTTAACACGTCCTCTTCTGTCAGTGTGGTTTATGTCCTTTGTTCTTTTTTCGCTCTTTGTCTCTGTCTTTTTTTTTGTTTTGTTACTTGTTCAAATCAAAACAGATAGCATTTGCAAGCTTCTAGCTTAACAAGCAATCAAGATTGCCCTTTTGTCAGTAACATTTTTTCTTTATCATTTGCCAAGCTCTAGATCTTCCTAATAACTGCAAACTTTTTAAGGATATTCCTATGTCATCTTCCAGGACATTGATAAAACCTAATTAAAATATATTACCAATGCTTTACCTATGGGATCACACTAAAAGCACATCTGCTTGACAATGATTTCTCTGACAGCTGTCAATTAATAGATAATATATATACTGTTCACTGTGTTAACTTTGTAGCATCCTACATTTTGAATCAAAATGTCCAGAGATTCACAGTTAAAAGTTTGACTGAGCTTTGGTTATATACACTAATATTACTACATCACCTGAACTTGTAATCCCACCAGAAAAAAAAAAAAAAAAAAATGTTAGCTTGACAGAATCTATTTTCCAGAAGACTATTTTGAGTGGCATTAATAATATTTTATTATTTATCAATGTAATCTTTGATCATCTGTTCCACTATTTTTTTTTAGGGTCAAGATTAGTCTGACAGAATATCTTTAGTCAGGTCATCTTATTTATCTCTTTTAAATACTGGTACAATATTAAATTTCTTCCAGTTCCTGAAATTATTCCAGTCTTCCTAGAATTATTGAAAATATCAGTAATAGCTTAAAGACCCTTTCAGTCAGCTCTTAGGATTTATATTTTTTATAGTTTTATGGTTTATGAATGTATGAATGCTCCTGAAAATTTTTACCCACAAAACCTGGGATGTTGAGGCATAAACTATGAGTAGTGTAGGTGTTATCAATAAAGCAAGGTTGGTTTTCTTTTTTTCTTTTCCACTAAATCTTTCTGATATTTTATTCTGTTCTTTACCCTTAATAGGCAAAACTTGCAATATTCTGACATCTTTAAAAAGGAAGATCTCTGTGGTTAAGGCACTTACTTTCAGTGGTACAAAAGGATAGACTTGTAACTAAGTCTCCTAAGTTCCTGATTGCAGCATTATTGATATTCTTGGCTAACAATCCTCTCAGTGTAAAAGCTTGCATAAATTATTTTGAATGTATTAGTTAACGTTGACTGAAAACTGACATCCTTTACCAGATCTACCCTGGCCAAAGAATGCTTTGGCCCTTTCTAGCCTCGTTTTCTAAATATTTGATTATTTATGCAGGCAATCCTGAGGAATATACACAATGAAACCAGGCAGCATGGTGGCAAGGGCAGTCTGACCACAGTTTCACACTACAGTTGGAGCAAAATTGGTCAAACCAAAACCAGTCAAGTCACACTTTTATTTCTGACCCCTACTCTTGCTCTCTCTTTTTGCATTTCATCTGCTACTTCCATGAGCTATTTCTGCTTCTCACTGGTTCACTGGGAGTCAATTAAACTAAATCAAATGACATAACACTAACCAGAACAAGATTCCAAGGTGATGAGTGAAGACAGGGAAGGAGAAAGGGTCTCAGGAGAAGGCAGGAGAAAAGGTAAAGATATGTCAAAGAAGAACAAATGAGAACTATTCCACTCAGGAATGAGCTGGTTTAAATGCATTTTAGCCATAAAACAAACAAACAAACAAACAAAACCCAACCAATCAACCAAAAGTCCAACATTTGTAACAGCATGTTTTATAACAGAATGGTTGAGGAAAAACAACATAAGAAGATAAAGGCAGGTTTTGAATATATATTTTATTTTTTTTTTAATAGCATCTTTATCATAATTTACTAACTACATATTAGACTTAGATGAACTTCTGGTTATGTACTAAATACATGGTTTTAACTCATTTTCTTTTTTGGTCATTAGCTGTAAGTAGGATGGCCAATATTCTTCTTACTGTCAATTACAATAAAACAACAAGAAATGTGACTTCATTTAGTAAGCATTCTAAAATGCAACAATTTTACACTTCTCAGAGCATCAATATGAAATGCAGGAGCTACAAAAATAGTCCACAAATGTCATATTGGCTGACTGAAAGGCCTAGAGGAATAAAAGTAACAAATCAAATAGTTCAAAATGAGAATTTCATTGTCCTTTACAACTCAACACAATTATAGCATGAATAAATCACAGAGCTAGATATGCTTGAAATAAAGAAATGTGTAGTTCAACAAAGAATTGGACTCAATTAGAATAATATTTCAGGAAAGCCACGAGTAATGTATTTTTCTAGAAAGACTTAAAGGCAGCCATATGTAGTACACTGTATGTGTATTGCAGTGCCAAAACAAACACAACCACATAAATGCAAGACTAATTTGCAGAAGCAGTTTCTACACTGTAATCCTAAAGGCAAAACCTGTGATTATGTGTGCAATCCTGCAATCCTCAGCAATTGTACTTTGTGTATTCAAGGCAGTAATTGAGTTGGGCATTCCCACATTCTGACTGTTGCTAAATTCTTCTGACTCCCCACACATAAAATGGCTAAGCTCAATGTTTTCTGCTTTATTCACAAGTCCACTGTTACCGCTTGTTCACTCCTGGCCTTGGTAACAGACACCAGCTCCTTCTAAAGAACTCACACATAGTTTTTTTTGTGACTACTTATGCCGTCATGGTCAGGTACCTGCATTTGTAGACATTTAGAAACAATGTCATAAGAAAAATTTCAAACACAGGTCAACAAGAGGGACTGATGACATAAACTCTCTTCTAGGTCACTGTTGTAAAAGAAAATTCAGCAGGTGAAAATAGTTTAAAATGTTACTTGCTACAAAAAAAAAAAAAAGAAAGAAAGAAACCACCCTGTCCATCTGCCTCTACATATAATGTTTGGCCCCATAATGACTCTGGATGCATGAGAAAAGCTTCAAGGAGTTGCTCAAATGATCAAGGTAAAGTCTATGTCATCTACAGTTAATCCTCTGAGAACAAGGGCTCTGCTTGTCTAGACTTGAGTGAAATTCTGCCTTTCTCTCATATCAATAGCACTAAAGCATGATCCATCAAAACAAAATAAATACATTTGAAACAAATTAAATCTGTCAAATTCTAGGAGTACCTACTTCTCTCCACTGACTAGTTTATTTACCTTGTGAGTCTAGATGACTGTTTTAATGAAGATCCCTAAATATTAAAATATTTGTTGAGAGTGATACTGTTCTGATTGTTGCTAATTGGTCCCTATGGAGTAAAAGTTTTGGGCACTTTTGGTCTGTTCTGGAACTGCTCTGTTCCATGTGTTCTTGTCATATTGGCCATTCCATAGTCCCGGAATAATCTTACTAATGATACAAAGACATGTAAAGATATTTTCCTAAAGGTTAGGGAATTAAATAATCATCTTTAAGGGTTCTCTACCCAATTGTTGAAAATGTTTTAATTACAGACTAAGAAAGAAATAGAAAGTAAGACTTATCTTTGAATAAAAAATTAAAAAATCATTGCTAATTAAGTCTGCCTTCTTTGACAGTAGTGGCAAAACTGTCAGTGACAAGTGAGGGTCTTTTAAAATGATTGAAAGAGATATCAAAAAGTTATTAACTACTTGGGGCTTGCAGATTTGATTTCTTGAATGCTTAAGGGGAAAGAAAAAGGAAAATTCTTTTTCTGATATTTGTGAGACAACTACCCAAGGGAGGACAGTTGCATCAGAATATAAAGAAATTGGAATTTTAAAAAAAACCCAACCAAACAAAAAACCACACAAATCCACTAACTGTCTTTCTCTTTAATCTTCTTTCAGTGACTCCACAGTTTCAGAAGGGTTCAACTAAAGTAAATTGGAAGGCTAGAAATAAGCTTAATGAGTTTAAAAATTAAGGTAATGCTGTAAATGAAACCAACAACTAATGCTCTTATTTACAGATATTATGGAAATTATGCATGCTGGCCACCATAACAGGGTTTGACTCTAGGCTTCTGTAGAATCAATAAGGCAAAAAGAGATACTCCTATAAAGTTATTTTTATTAATGGTGCTAGAGCTTGGTCTGGGTGCCTCCAAGAGGAAATCCCTGGGCAATTATACTTTTACAATCTAAATTCCTCACTCCCCATGTGACAGTTTGTGCCAGTAGTAATATTAGGACCTGGGGTCTTCCTGTTCTTTATTGGGTCACTTCATTGTCTTCAGGTGGGCTTTTTCTTTTCTTATCTCTAAGGTTGCAGCTTCTGTTAATGAATGTAACTTCCTTATCTTCTGTCTTGAACTGGCTATGGACCGTCTTTTACTTGACTAGGTAAAAGTTCAACATATCTAGGTGAAAGTTCACAGCTTGTGGTCTAAGGCTTCATCAGATTTAGCTACTAATGTTAAATAAGTTACAATAAACATGTTCTGTATGGGTAGTATACCAAATCACACAACACAGAAGATGAGCAGGAAAATTTAAAACAGTCCCAATTGGAAATAGCTTCATGCTGCAAAACTCAAATCCCTGTTTTCATCTCAAATGTTGATATGTGTTAGTGGCAATAATTGTTACTGTGGCCTTATTGTCACTTGTGCTTTTTTTCTTTAAGGCTCAGGAAAGAGCATAGAGTACCTTTCTTGAGAAAGTTGGGATTTTTGTGACAAAACTAGTATTCTTTTCTTTATACAAATAGTAATTAAGAGAGCCAGCATGTAGCTTAAAACATTGTCTGATCATTTTTCTTCCTCTCTGTGACTGTACAGCTGTTTCACAGCACAGGTGGGTTGCTACAATTTTCTGAAATCAGATAGAAGTGATTGATTTTATTAAAAAAAGAAAAACCAATACACAAACATATACCAGACAAAAACCCTGGGTGCATGTGATGTAAGGTAATTTATCTGTGTAATATAATCTCCAAGTAAGGGTTTACAGTCAGTTTTTTCAAGGACAGGTAAATTACTTTAAGAAGTTGAAGTCTCTGGAAGACTTTTCCTCACATTTTTCACTCCCTGCTGCATAAATATTAAAGTTGATTCACTCTTCTTCCTGATGTTAAGTGCAAAGTAAGGTGGGTCGCTCCAAAAATAACCAGTCAGAAGAAAGTTTTTAAATATGAGCCAATAGTTTTTCACTTGTCATATCAAGGAGTGGGCAGGTGGGTGACAAAGTGTTAAGGTAGCTGTAACTAAGTCCCATGACTTTGCTTCAGAGGAGTAAGGAAAAAGTTTGCTAGGTATTTTTATTATTGATATTATAAATTTTAGTAGGTGTTGCTTATTTTAGACTTAGAAGTAACCTGAAGTAATTTTGTAACTTCGGGTAAACAAGGATTTTATAGTTCCCTGCTATATTCAGGCAACAGAAATCTGTTTCAAATAAGGAATGATTTTTCATCACTGAATTTCAAATAACCAAGATTCAACTGCATTTTTTTAATTCTACAGTAAATCAAAATAGAGGAAGATGCCCTACTATAGAGGAATAGAGTTACACTGGTTGTTAGAATACTTGATTTGGATGCTGCTCAAGAGAGGAGGTGATTGGTAAAAATATGGTTGAAAATATGAATCACTGCACTTTAGCTTCCTACCTGCCAAGTAGGATAAGTAAGTTCATAGGTTTTTTTTCATTTTCTCTCCTCTTACCCATTCATATCTATGTCTGTCTGGGTGCCATTCTTGCTTTAATTAAGGCTATACTGTCAAATGGGTAACAAGCAGCTAATGTAGAAAAAAAGAAATATTCAATTAATTCCAATAGAAAAAAACATGCATGCAATGTAAGATTTTTCTATACAGAACAACACAGTTCCTGTGCAAACATCATGCACGTTATACATGAGTTATAATTTGGAAAGACTTTCAAATGAAGAAGTGCAAGAGGACAAAATAGCAAATTCTTTCTTTTCCTTCAGCTGCAAAATGCAACTTAGTGCAGAATGTCCGTCACTGTTCAGAATGGCACATAAACCATCTCCTTGACTCTTTTTACTGTACTATAACTCATCTTTGCCAGGAATTGTCCCCCCTGTAACAACTTAAAGTTTTTCCTTGGCTTCATTCTCGCAAGAAGCAGCCGGGAAAAATGATTTACTGCATCTGCAGAGGCAGCTCCAGAAGAAGAGATCTCTATCACTGCAGGGCTGTGACGAGCATGACATGCTGATTTTGCAGCATGCCCTGTCAGCACAGGGGACCTACTCTCTCAAGCCCAGTTTGTTGCTGGAGTGGCTGCAGCACTACAAATGTTTCTTGGGAGTCTAGAGATAGTAATGCTATTGTGGAAGCCTTCGATATGCACTGAGTGTTCTTTTATGGATCCTGACCTGGGTTTTTAACACTGTAGAAGTGTGAATGTGTCTGGGGCATTACTGGTGAGCTCACTTACTAGAAGTGACATTTAACTTCACCAGTTTTATGCACAACCAGCCCTGACTGTCCCTTGCCACCACCCCTGTGAACTACCTGCACCTGACCCATGGCCCAGGACCTGCCCTGCACAGCCTTGGGCCTTGCCAGGCCTGGCCCACCAATAAGCCCGCATCCCGTCTGGCCTCTGCCCAACCTCAGGGAGGTGCCTGATGTCTGGGGCTTGGTCTGTCCTGTCAGTCCCCCCTGCCGTGCTCCTAGCTGAGGAGTGGGACAGCCCCAGGCTGCCAGGCCCTGCCTTGATGGACACCATGGACAAGCCTGGCCCACAGGACCCATTGGCCATATGGTGCCCTGGTAGTAATTCAATAGATACAGTCATATAAAAATGACCAAGGGACCCCAAATATAAATATTTCAGTGATGCCCATGGTAATGTGTGGACATCTTCATGTGCATCTTCATTTCCGCATAATGGGTGGACTGTGAAAATTGCTTCCCCTGTAATTCTGATGCCTGCAGCATGAGGGCTGGATGGGGAAAAGCAGCTCAGCCAGACCCATTACACTCAGTCAGTTTAAGGGCCCAACTATTATTTCAGTGTGAATCCAATGTCTACATCACTGGGATTTGAGTCTTGGTTCCTTGGTTTTTTGTTTGAAGAAGAGGGACTACTTTTACACAGGGGGTTTCCAGTGAGCTGTAGGAGTTATCCCAGTCCCACATGTAAATTATTCTTCTTTGGCAATGGAAATGTTCCCTTAGAAAAAATTTTTTTCAGAAACTTGTGTGGTTTATAAATGGTTCAAAAGATTACTTCTTTTTCGGCTTAAATATAGTCCAGAAATGCACAAACAATCCCTTCTAACAAAAATATTTCAGTTTAAATCTGGAATGTCTCAGAGTATTCCTCCTTTCAAAAGAACCACTCGGTAGCATTAATGCAATGTAAGGAATAATTCTGGTGGTGTTCCTATATTTCCCTTTCTTCACTATGACATGTCTGTATGTGTGTGTTGAAAAATTTCATCCACCTTTATCTGAAGATTCTGGCTGTGTTTTCATTATTCTGGCTCCTGGAGGGTCACAATCCTGTGATTATCTTTTTACTAGATTGTCTGGGTTTGTAAATGCGAATATTAGAAATGCAAACTTTAACTCCAGTGCAGATAAACTGGTGGGCAAATAACTATTAGGTAAGACCAGCTCTGTGCATGCAATAGGATGTTATTACAGTCAAGTTGCTTTCTAAGTACCTTCATACTTTCTTGAAAGCCTGAACATAGCAGTTTTTCAGCCGTGTAGGAACAGGTTGATTTTCTGAAGAAACTGAATTCAAGAATTCCAGTTTGAATCAAAACAGTTTATAATTTGAATAGTGGCAATTTGCTGGAAACTGCTGTCACCATACTATGTTTTTTGGGGATTGTTGCAGTCATTCTGAGTAATTAAAATAGCTGAGAAAGCTGAAATCTTTTACAAGAGAGAGACACAATGAATTCAGTAGATAAAATATTCACCTCTCTTCCCCCATCTAACAATTACTGTGTATTCATTAAATTTTGTCATCTTTTGGTATTCCACAAAATCACAGATGGTTAAGGTTGGAAGTGACTTCTGAACATCATTTTACCCATTCCCTCTGCTAAAGCAGGGCCACCTAGAACTGGTTGCACAGGACCATATCCAGGTGGCCTTTTGAATACCTCCAAGAATGGAGGCTCCACAACTTCTCTGGGTAACCTGTGCCAGTGCTCAGTCACCTCTCACAGTTGAAAAGTGTTTCCTGCTTTTCAGTGGGAACCTCCTGTGTTTGCCTATGTCTATTGCCTCTTGTCCTGTGACTGGGCACCATTGAGGAAAGCCTGGCTCTTTCCTCTTTGCACCTTCCACTCAAGTATTTATACATATTGATGAGATTGACACCTTGGACTTTCTGTTCTTGAGGCTGAACGATCCCAGATCTCTCAGCATTTCTCCTTGTGAGACATGCTCCAGTCCCTTAAACATCTTTGAGGCACTCTTTCCAGTATGTCCATGTCTCTCTTATACTGGGGGTCCCACTGGACACAGCATTCCAGGTGTGGCATCACAGTGCTGAGTACAAGAGAAAGATCCCCTTCATTGATCTTGTAATATTTTGCCTAATGCAGCCCAGGGTACCACTATATTCCTTTGCTGAAAGGGCACATTGCTAACTCACGTTCAACTTAGTGTCCACTAGGACCACCAGGTCCATTTATGCAAAGCTGCTTTCCATCTGGGTGGCCCTCAGCACATACTGGTGGATGGCATTCTTCCCCAGGTGCAGGACTTTGTACTTCTCCCTGTTGAACTTCATGGGGATCCTGTCAGCCCATTTCTCCAGCCTGCTGAGGTCCCTCTGGATGGCAGGATGACCCTCTAGCGTAACAACCACTCCTCCCAGTTTTGTATCATCTGTAAACTTGCTGAGGATACACTCTGCCTCACCATACAGGTCATTAATAAAGATGTTAAACACTCTCAGGACCTCATCATTCCGCCAGTTTTCAATCCAACTCACTATCTGCTTATTCAGCCCATACATCAACAATGAGTTTATAAAGATCTTCTGGGTGGCACTACGAAAGGCCTTACTGAAGTCAAGGTTGACCATCTCAACTAGTAATCTTATTGAAGGACTCCTTCAATATTAAAGACAACTGTTCTGTCACAAAAGAAAAATACATCAGTTAAGGATTTTGTGAAGTGTCTTTATTGAGACCACAAGTCACTAGAGTTTTAGGTATGACTCCATTCATTTGCTGTAAAACATTTAAATATACATTTAAATTCAAAGAAATAGAATTTAAAGGAAATTAAAAGTTTTTCAGAACTTGGACTAAGTTAAAGTTTCACCTTGTCTTCCCAAGGGGAACACCTGTCTGAAGCATTAAAAATACAGAAGAGGATAACTACAAGCATTGTGGGTTTCTAGCCCAGTTGAGAACTTCAGCTAGAGGACCATACTTAATGTATCATCCTTTCTTGGATGATGCTCACTTTTTCAAGTTGCACCTAAGGCCTTCCCCTTACAGATTTAAACTGCAGAGTTTACTTTGTTGCTTTTCCAGTCTGGCATGGACTCTAGCCTTGTTCCTTTACTCCTTCTCTTTTACTTTAGTTTTGGATGGATTTTCCTACTCTGTGATTAGAGTGGTGTACTTGTGTCTAGGAACTTCTGCAGCCTAGGGACAATTTCCCTCTGGTGGGGTGCAGATATGTCACAATCTTTGCATCTGGCATATCTCTGAAAAAGACCCAATGTATTTCAAAAGACTGAAGTTGGGAAAATTCCATCAATAGAAACTTAGATCATTATTCAGACATCAATTAAGAGATTCTTCAGCAACTAGGGATTGCCTTTTCCAAGTAAAGTATCTTTTAATTTGTTGTTTTTCATAGATTATCTTCTCTCACATTATTATTTTCTGTTTTCCTGATCTTGATTTATTGTTTGGACAAAAAAGATCACTTCAAAATATTTTCAATATCTGATAATAATGTCTGTTCACAGTTATGAAAACAACAATGAACCATCTGGGTTGTGTGAAAGCATTATCATGACTAACTAGAAACAAGTTTGGGATGATATCCATATACTTTATACTTGAGTTCAATACCCATGAATTTTGGACTTGCCTACATCATAGGAGTTGAAATTGTAGGCTCATTGTTTCTCATTCCACATACAAAATACCTATTTACATCACTACAATGACTGGACACTACAACATGGTTAAGTATGGTTCTTTTCAAGCTCAAGAAAGGTAGAAAGCATGCCTTAGCATAGAGTTCAACACTTACTCAATCCTAGTTATTTTAACAAAATTCTTTATATACAGGCAACACCATAAACTCAAACTGAAAAAGAGTTTTCTTTTTTTTTTTTTTAAACATGAGAAATAGAAGCAAAAGGAAGTAGAAGGCAGGAGCATGCTGACCTTTGAATACCAGCCTGTATCTGGCAAGAAATTATGTCAGTGAAAAAGTGAAGAAGCAGCAAGAATTACCCCAAATTCTCTTGAGGGATGTGATTTTCCATTTGAACCTGATCAGAGTGGAGAATGAAGAGCTGCTCTTGAATGGATTCTCAGGTTCCCATGTTAAGAAGCAGCAGAATTGGAGTAAGCCATACAGGTAATGGGTATTAATAGCTTATTTTAATACACAGGCTTGAACTCCCAACAACACAGCTCAGGAATGTTGAGGATTCATGCATCATAATAAATAAAGAAAATTACTCAATAACAAACAATTGGATCAATCATGCAAGTAAGGACACACATTTTCTTTTTTTTTTTTAACCAATCAAAACCTGTGAGTTCAGCAGGTTTACATTTTATTTCCTCCTCAAAAAGGAATGGTGATTTGACTTCTAAATTATCATTTCTAGTTGAACTTCCATGTCTACTTAAAGATCTTATATCCTTCAGTTGTCAATAATATGATAATAGACATGTGAGGATCATGAAAAGACCTTTAAAATGTTTTTGACAAGTTATTCTTGTCGGTCAAGTTATTCTTTGACACATTTTTCCATGTAAAAATACCATCATAATTGTGGATTATATTTTTTGTAAGCTTCACAAACTAAATGCACTTTGAAGACAGTTTTGCCCCTAATGTCCCATATAATGTGTAGTTCTACAGTAGATATATTCAGCTGGTTAGATTTCCAAAGAATTTTAGTTCTTGTAAAATTTTTGCTCTTGTCAGTATCTTACCCTGAGATTTTGCTCTTTGTGTAAAAATGTTGCAAAGCCTAAAATGTAGTGGCTTGTCCGAACAACTAAAACAGGCTATGTACCTTGATATATTGCATAGATGATAGGAGAAAATCAGACACTTCAAAGAACCAGAAAGTGGCCGGACAGAATGAAGGCTTTTTAGACTTAGCCAGTTAGAAATATCAGGCACAGTCCTGTGTCTTTGCTCTCCACTCATGATTCAGAATATGGAGGCTTTTTGTTGGTGATAATCAGTTGAAGGGGTGTTATATTTTCTGAAGCAGTTTTTACGGAACAGAAACAGAAGGTCTGTCCTAAAAGACAAGACACACACCTCTGACATTGAATGCTACTGTTACCCTGGGCTGGATAACTTAATTCAGCTCTCTTGTCAGATAGGTTCCCCTCCCTTTATTCCAAGGTAATGTCCATGTCACCAAGATGTAAAGTAGCCCAGAGAGGGAAACAATTCATTGCTCTCAGTAAAGTATGGTTGTGATAGAGCCAATAACTATGGTTCTGGGACAGCATGAATAAAGAAATGAAACAGAGTGGAATATGAATATGCATGTCCCAGTATGCTGCTTAAGAGTATTGAGCTGGCAGGTGAAAAATCTGGCTTCTGATCTGTGGAATGAGTATTATTTCTGGTTTTATCCTGCCCTGAGGAAGAACTAACACCCTTCCTTTTGGAAAGCCAGGGTCAGTTTGCTCCTCATTCCTTCTTTTTAACTCAATAGCTCTAAAGTTTTTCAGTGCATAGCAGAAGGCTTTTAACTGGAGGAAGAAGAGCACAACTTACCAGACCAGTAAAGGCACCTCTGGTGGGATGGGAATTGTAAGTTAGAAACTCCTCAAGGTGATGAGGGGGTTCACAAAATCATTGTCAATATCCCATGTTAATATCCATCAAGCTATTAAATAAAATTATTAAAAAGAGAAGAGTTTTCTCTGCTTAATTTCCTGGAGTGAAGCACATAAGGACTTCCCTCAAAGGCAGATGCTAGACTGTGAGTACCAAGGTACATTCTGTTTAGCTAAGTCCCAGGGAAACACTGGCATACATACATACTGACACAGACCTATACACAGCTTTCTTTACTGTTTTCCTCCTGGTGGATGCTTCATCTGCCTCTTGCTGCTGTCAACCCCACTCAAAGATGCCTCTTTTTCTCACATCACACAACCTGAATCTGTCTGGTGTAAAACCTAGTCCTCTAGAAATGAGCTCAGATATGTTGGAATGGTAAGCACTGTTGAACCAGCTGAAAATGTGCTTTTGCATAAAGGTGTATCTTTCACATGAAAGTGGATGTTGCTTCTTAAAATTTAATCTTTCTCTCTCTTCTGCTTCTATTTCAAAATAATACTTGTGCACTTGGCCTTTATTTTTGGTGTCTTTTGGTTTTCTTTGTCAAAGTCTGGAAGGACTGAGAAGAAACTGCATAAGAAATAAGGATATATCACTCCTGTGACTTCCATTAGACATATCCTGAGTTGAGAATAGCAATAAGCTGAGGTAATGGGTTGCACTTAACCCCGAGAGAAAAATTCTCACGGTAAGCCAAAATTTAAAGTGTTTATAATGCAAATATATACCCTATATCATTAGGTAAGTAGCAGGTTTCAGGTAGTAGCAAGGTTCTGTGAGATCCCTTAAAATATTTAAGGTGTTTAAATGAATATGCCTTGTGAGTAGTATAACCTACCATATAATTGACAGGATCATTAGAGTTTTACTGAAGAAATGTGATTCATAGAGTCACAGTGGTAGACCTAACTGTGGCAGAAAATGTGACAATGAGACCTAGTCAAGTATCTTACTGAGCAAACAACAAGAGACAGTAGAGCAGTATATATGCATGAAAAGTATGGGTGGTGGACATGAAGAGGAAATACAGAGCTTTCAAGGTCATGGCAATCCATAGTCTCATTAGCTGAGTTCTTTACTCACTTGTCTGCTGTTTCAAACTCAAATATGGAAGTAGAGTGAAGCCAAAATTAAGTAATGAGGTCATTCTGAGACTTGAACTTTTAGTGGCTTGCCCATCATTAAATATCAATAAGCGCTGGCAAAAAGGACCCTTTTAAAGAACGAAGGCAGAAAACTGTGCAACGGAAAATGTCTGCATAGCAGAGAATTTAGCAGGAGGAATTTCCATTAAACTAAGGAAGAAAAATGAAGACCAGGCAGCTGTTAAATGTTTTGACATAATGGGTTAATATGGGTTAAATAGCACATATATCCATCTTGTTTGTGGGTATAACATGTAAAGATTTTATTACAAAAACTCACATTCTTAGAGAAACAAGCAAAATAAATAAGTTACATGGATTTCTATATTTACAAACAGAAGATTTGACTGCATTTTTGGAAGCAGAATAACTAAACCATTATTTTTTAAAATTAATAATCATATTTTCGATGTTGGCATTTTTTCCCTAATAAAATAAGCATTTCAAATTTCAGTTCATGATTAAAAATTGGCAGACGGCACAAGGCAGACCGAGTGGCTCCACTTCAAATAATATAATGAAAAAAATATTACAATAATACCATATTTAAGATCTGTATTTAGCATAAACTCTGCCATTGTAGAGATTGGCCATGTACCCTGTGGATTTCCCCAGAGCTCTCAAACTTGACAATGTTAATCAGGCCAAATGTACATGAGAGGCTATAAGACTGGAGAAAAAGCAACAGTCAAAACTGGTGCTATTCCTACATGTTGGAGGATGATCTGAGTACTCATATGAGCTATTTCTTCCTTTCTGCATGTTAGCATGTCTAATACAGGAAGGGTTATTTCAAAACAGCAATTTGATCCTTCCATGCTAAGTGAATAATCCCATTGTAGTCACAACATAATGTTCTTTCCTGTCCAACAGTGTCTGGGAAGACATAAATGTGGGAACTGATACCTGCCCCCCCCACACCCCAGCTTGACCTGATCTTTCCAATGAACCAAGAGTCCAACAAGACTACAGAATTCACAGCTTGGTGTCACAAGTAAGTAGCACAGCTGAGATGCTCAGGTCTCAGTCTTCAGACACATGGATTGCAAATCAATATGGATGTTTGGTTTACTGTGATTAGGTTGAAGCACCTACCTCTTGCAAGCCCCTGAAACAAGGATGCTATTTTCAGATGTATTCTGGTGCTTTAAGGGGAAGTAGAGAGGAGTGACAGAAATCGAACCAAGTTTAGACATTGCTATATTTGTAGAATCACAGGCACCTTTGAAGATCATGTAGTCCAATGCCTCTGACATGGGAACACGTTTCACTAGATGAGGTTGCTTAAAGCCCCATCCAATCTGACCTTGAACGCTTCCAATGATGGGGCATACACAATTTGTCTGGGCAACCTGTTCCAGTGTCTCATCATCTTCATTGCAAAAAATATCCTCCTTATATCCAATCTAAATCTATCCTCCTTCAGTTTAAAAACATTAGTTCTCGTCTTGTCATTACACATTTTGGTAGAAAGTCTCTCCCTGTCATTCTTTTAAGCTCCCTTTATATATTAAAAGCCCCCAGTAAGATCTCACTGAAGCCTTCTCTTCTACAGGCTGTAAAAACTCCAACTCTCTCAGTATGTCTTCATAGGAAAGATGTTCCAGCCCTATGATCATTTTTGTGGCCCTACTCTGGACCACACTGACAGATTCATGTCTTTCTTCCACTGGGAACCCCAGAACTGGATGCAGTATTCCAGATGGGGTATTATGAGAATGGAGTAGGGAGGGAGAATCCCCTTCCTTGATCTGTTGGCCACACCTTTTAATGCAGGCCAGGATATATTTGCTTTCTGAGCTGTGAGCACCCATTTCTGACTCATGTCCATTCTTTCATCCACCATCATCCCCAAGTACTTCTCCACAAGTCTGCTTTCTATCTGTTCATCACCCATTCTGTATTGATATTCAGGATTGCCATGACCCAGGTGCAGGACCTAGTGCTTGGCTGTGTTGAACTTCGTGATGTTCATATGGACCCACTGCTCAAATCTTTCTGGGTCATACTGAATGACATTCCTTCCCTCAAGTGAGTAAAATGCACTATGCAGTTTGGTGTCATCCACATATTCAGAAGTATTCTTCTGTTGTTTTAGAGATACAAGACATGAACTGTTCTGATAGCAGCAAACTATTTGCAACAAGAGAAATGTGGATTAAAGCCCATATGAAATGCAGTAATCACAATATTTTGTATTAGCTTTTCTAGCCACATTCTGAAACTATGATACCAAGAAAAGGACTCAACAAATCTTAAGTCATCTTTGACAAAGGCCACACAACTGACATTTTACGGGTAAGAAAAGGGAGTTAACATACAGTACAACAATTGGGTTGTTAGGAGACCAGGTGCAAGGATTAATTAGGGACCCCTTATCCAGTTTACAGCTGGTGATTACCTTCATTTCTATCCCACCTTCATAGCTCATATAACATCCTGAAATCTATGGCCTGGGAAGATAGGAAACCAATAGACTGAAACAAACGCTTATACTGCTCTTTCTTTTTCATTCTCTGAGAGACAGTGCTTACTGCACAAGTAGCTGTCTGGTGGTTTTATTCTTTTTCAGAACCTGTGCTGCCCTGTGCATGGAAATAGCTCATGCTCATGTGACAGGTTTGAATGTAATTACACACCATGCTATAATACATATACCCGAAGGAAAAAAAAAAATTAGTCTTGTTTGTGGCCAGTACCAGACCAATTCTGGTCTTTTCTAACTTCTGGAGTCTTTGGCTTTGGAATATTATATTCTTTTAATGCTCTTCAGTCAGCTTGTTTTTAAGGTTCATATGTCAAAATGTCTTTTCTGTTACTCTGACTTTGCATTGACTTCAAAAGTTTGGCTTCTAAGCCATATTATTGGTACTAAGAGTTGAGTCCATAAAACACAGTGTCCTAGATACATCCACACGTACTGAAACAACCAGTGTGTGTCTAGGTCAAGAAATTTCAGGGATTTGGATGGAAAACATGCTTCTGAAACTACATTCAAAATTGCCAATTCCAGCTGAATTATTTCAGTGCTATCTCTCCATTTTGGTACACAAACTTCACTGTAGAAGATTGGAAGCTGCAGAAGGACTCAAATGTTTTAAAGAGCTTCACATGTGCGAGGCATGGTGAAACAATACAATTACTGAGTTCACTTCTACAAGCAAGCAAGCAAGCAAGCAAGCGCTTATCCCATAAATCCATTTCTGGACTTCTTTACAAAGTTGAGACTAGCAGTCCTGTAGTCAGAAACAATCCTCATTCAATAAATTAGTCCCTCAAGTTTGGGACAGATAATTAGACCAATCACATACATGGGGAGATTTTCACTGTCCAGTAAGAACCCAATTTCTCAGACTGACTGAAACTGCAGGAAATAGCCAAGGTGGGAGGCATGTCTCTGGAGCATAAGCAGAAAGGAACTGTTGAACCTACCCAGACTTTTAAAAGTTCTTACTGGCAACTGGTGTTTTTGTCAGTGTGGATAGGATCCATTTGCCAATGCATAAGAGTGTAATGCCATTTCAGATGCTCTTTGGTATCCTATCAGACTTCCGACTGTTTTTGTGGAAGAAGAATCCCCTGTAAACCCTCTATCATATATACCAGCCACACACAACTATTTCACATATCACATTGTAAATGACACTAGATGCCTCTGTTTAGGCAAGTGAATGTCAGACAGTGTAACATTTTACTTGTTACCTTGCATTAGATTAAAATTTTGGCATCACTAATTTTTTCTTTGAAAGGACTCAGGATGCATGAACATCTGACATAATTTTTAAAGCATTAAAGCCAGATTTTCTGCTCACTATCCTGGCTGGATACAGATACAGAAAATCAGCATTTCCCTGTGTTGCAGAGGGCTAAATGTTCTTTCCCACTGAGTAGTCCCATCACTGTCTTAACAGCTACCAGGGTTCACTCAAGAGTGTATTTGAAAGGAACAGCACACCAAAAAAATGCAGCTGACCTGCTGTTTGATACCGCCTTTGGAAATGAATGGTGACTATTTGAAGAAGGAAAAAAAATGCTGATGGCAGTACCATTAACAAACAAGAAGAACAGAAAATACTAGCATCACTTGGACTGAACTCACTAACATTTTTCTGTGATATGTGAACTTGCATAGAATAATCTGCTAATTTGTGGCTTTCTCTCAAAAATAGCCATGTGAGAACTTGGATTTGATTTACTAGCCTAATTCGTGTCCACAGCAACTGCTGCTATCAGCTGTATTTATGGTAACTGTAATACATCACCTAGAAACTTATAAATGTCAGCACTCAGCTCCTTGTAATAGAAGAAGTTTTTACTGGTAGAAGACCACAGACTAGTAACACAGCCCAGCATTTGTTGTTGTTCGTCTAAGAGAGAATTGTAAGCATACCATTTACCGAGACCAGTGAATTCACTACAAAGGTAGTTAGAAATTCAAAGTTCATATGTAGAAATTTTATGCTTTTCCCTATACTTTTGAAATTTCTCATCAATATTTTTCTCCATCTACTAAAAGGCAGTAGCAGTAAAGTTTACAAAGTATTTTAACAGTGTTTACAGTTCAAGTGATCTGTTTTAATATCCCCTTTTGAAGCTATTCATATAAACATTATAAATACGTTTGTTATTAACATATGGTGCTGATACAAGGAGAAGACTTAATTCCTGTGTTAATTATGCAGCAAAATGTCCTAATGGTTCCCAGACTAAGATGAAAAGCTGTTGAGGCACCATCCGTGTATTAGATAATGTCTTGGCACTTTCCCTGTTATGCTGTTATAAATAAATATAATGATTAAAACAGAGTGGTGTCTGGTGCATTAAGATGCAGTTTTGGTTTGTCCCTTTTGCCAGACTAGATCCACCCTCTGCTGGCAGAAGGCTTCTTTACACAGATCTGATCAAGAAATTGAGCCAACAAAGCAGCACAGGGGTTGATTCAAAGCCAGGGGAAGATAACTGATGCGTTGTAATCAAACCTAGAGGTCCTTGTGGACAGGCACTGGGTGACATGTAAAGGAGCAGTATCAAGGGACCTACCCTGCCATTAGATAAATAAATGAGCATGCTTTGGGGAGGTCTTATTTCAGGGGGAAAAAAAAATCAATCTTTTCTCTCATATTGTTTTTATCTGCAGAACACTTCCAGTATTTTCTCTCTAACTCTTGCTCTCCTTTTTTACCTTTCCGTGTGATATATCTCATCTCTCTCTCTTCTTGACTTTCACAAAAGCAGAAATAAGCAGGTTCAAACCAGCTGTGCAAATGAATTTTCATTATATCTTGCAGCTATCCAACATAAATATTAAACATGTGAAACAAGAAAAATTTTCATCATGGTCTTACGCTAAAGATAGGACAAATGAACAGGTAACCATGTGTGATAAGTTTGGGTATCAAATGGCCCCTGTAACTGCCTGTGTGAATACCTGGACCCTGTGGTAAGCCTGAGGTAAATGGCAATGAAAGACATTCTTGATATTCGGAAATGAGCTAATATGCAGACACATTTACCCAAAATCATAAAAGCTGTTTCATACACTTTATTCCATTCAGGCTGGTGCTGCCATTTCCTGATTTACATGAGCACCCCCTAAAGAGAATATTTCATGGTCTGCTTCCTGAGGCCCACAGACCAGCTTGTGTTTGTCCGGCTACCTCCCTGCATTGCACGATCCCACCCCAGAAGACTTTCTGACTTGGCCACCATGCTGCTGGGAGGAACCAGACCCACCCGCGACACATAACGCATCTTGCAGAACAAAGTCACTGTCAGACACGGTTTAGGCCCTTGACTGGAGAACTGGGACCCAGGCTATTAATGAACATTTGTTCCTCCTGGGAAGAAAGGACACGTGTGCTGTCTAGAGGAAGGCCAAGGGAGGGAAGGCACACAGTATCACCCTTACCAAAGCCATGCCCTGTGCTTCTGCATTAGTATGGAAGGACACAATGTGAACTGGGATTAAGCCAAAAAGGAGAATGAGGAAGGTCAGGTATTATCTATGATGTTCTCCAGCTTGTGGATCCCAGACCTTTTACCTTATCATAGCCTTGCTGAAAGCCTCAATTCCACTGCCATCAGCACTTTGAGGCTCACTGCACCGCATCACAGACAAAGACTCACAGCTGCATAGATAGGAAATGCTTCCCCAAGGCTGAATATTTGGGATATGTTTACCATGAAGATGTGTTGCTACTTAGTGAAAACTTCATTTAATTAGGTCACAGCTCAACAGGAGCTGAGCTGGGACAATACAGTTTTAAAATGGGTTCATCATTACAGCACACAGTCTCCAGGGCCAAAACAGGTATTTTAGTGGTTATCTTGTACTGAAGCCTGTGCTGTTACTGAAACCAGTGTTTGTCTAAGCTAACAAAAGGATGTTGGCACCTTCCTATTGTTTTACAAATATTTCCAAAAGCACCTAAATCACCAAATATCTTTTAGATCAAAATGTTTAACTTTGTGTTGTTCTATACAATACCCAATGAACACTGTTATGCATCTGAATTAGGGACTCCTCTAAGCATATACAAGCCCCTGTTAGGTTTGGCAATTTAATTAAAATCATCCTTATCTTTAGTTATTGCCTTCAACCACAAACCCCTCTTTTTCTTATCGAACTCTATTCAGATAAAACACATTTCCTGCCCATTTATTTACAGGTAGATCTGTTTGGAATAAAATAACCATGCTCTTGAGGAAGGATGGCTGTTTTAGCAAAGCATAAACATTTTTGGAGGATGTATGCCTCTCAAGAAAACCTGTCACTGAAATTTTTTGAAGTGCATAACTATGGGATCATTTTTCACCAGAGAGTTAAAAAACAACAAAGAGAAACACCTGCTTTTATAAAGACACAAAATAGCAATATTGACAGCTATGTTTTGTGAAAATGCTTGAAATCTTTTGATTCAATTCTAAAGTAAAATGTAACAGGATACCCTGAAAGGTATAAGAAAACAGGCTTCTTATCTGATGCACACTCCTAGATACTGATATTATTTTAAATAATAAACCACTGACCTCAATGTTCTCTGTAGAGCATTCAGGAGGATTTAAAAATGCAGAGGAAAAAGAAATCTGCAGAGTCATGAGAAGAAGTATGAAAATTATTCGCTGATGTGTTTGTAGCATTACTTAGTGATGGTATTTCTAAAGCTGTGAATTTGTCTACAGTTGGCTAGAGAAATGCAGACCAAGAGACATGTTCCATGTACCTTAGCTGCTTATAAGTTAAATATCTAGTTTTAAATTAGTTATTTCCACAGTCAACAGATGGGGACAGAAAGTGAGAAAACTACAGTGGATTAATGGGAGAGACTAAACAACTAGCTTAAATTGGACTGAATTCACCTGTTCAAATGTGAGTTGCAACCCAATAATCACTGCATACACTTAATGTAATGAAAATAGGGTTTTTTTAGCGGAAATTAATTTTTTTTTTAATTATAGGAAATGCACTACTGCAACAAATAGCTAATTCCAAAACATACTTCTTAATTACAAGTAAAACTATCCTTGGATGGAAAATTTTCTATGCTAATGCCTCATATGTTTCCACAGGAGCTTTAAAAATTGGTCTGGGTCCAGTTTTACACTGAAAAATATATTCCAGGTATTTGGAGGATTATTATTTCATATTACTATCTATGCCTATCTTCAGAAGGGTAAGACCATACACTATTATTATCTCCTTTTGAAATTTCCTTCTTACTTCTTTTTAAACATGCAATCAAACATCTCTTAAAAAAAGCATCAAGGCCTGAAAGGTCTCCTCTTCCTTCATCACTGATTTAAATGAAAACAATGTTGACTGACAGCATACAGCTTGTCTTCCCTTCAGTCCTTTCTTGTTTTTCCATTTAAGGAGAAAAGGACAAAAAAGATTTGTTTTTCTCTTACATAGGTGATAAGCTATTCAGCTTTTTTATGAGGCAAATTCAGAGCAGTATTTACAGAAGTTATATTAGATAACAGAGAATATTTAGGTCACCCAAAAAACAGTGTTCAGAAGGCCCAAGAGGACATCTCAGTCTTGTCTCTTCTGCTGTGCCCTGTGCATTTTCATTATCCTGCACTTCTTCGCCATGCCTTTAACATTTTTAGACAGCAGAAATCAACCTGTTTCCTGTCCTCATGCATCATCCAACATATGTCAAACCTACTTACTACCAAAAATCACATGTATATATTTATATACAGAGATGCTTTTTTGTTTCTAATTCCTTCTCTCCTAGGCTGTTGCCACTTCAAGCTTTTGTTTCAGCACCCCAAAGTTCAGCCCTTCATTTGTATCCACCCTACTGCACATATTGTCCATGCAGATCTTCACAACTCAAACACCTCCTCTTAGTGAGAGCTGGCAATGATTTTTCTGGATTCAGGTGAAAAACCCTGGAATATGGAGCAAACTAACTCCAGAGTGAGATCCTCTGGATTAAAATTTCTAGCCTTGGAAACATCCAGAATTGCTCATTATGGTGTATCTCTTCGAATTATCCCAACATACAGATAGAAATATGAATGTGCTTAATTCACTCCTGGGGATTCAACTCAACCAACTTAATCATGTCAAAGGCAACATCTAATCTAAGCTGGTTGTGTTAAACTTACTCTGCAGTGAATAGAAGACTGGCACCTCTGTAGGGAGATTTCTGTCATCCCAAAAGAGGCATCTGATGTAGGTGGGATGAACTGGCATAAAGAGGTGCCTCTTTTAATTTAATATAAAAAGAACTCCAAAAAAACTAAGCTAGACAGCGAGCTTTCAGACAGATTAAGTTAAGAGAAATAAATTGTGTCAAGAAAGTGTTATAAAACAGTAAGTGGACATAAGAAGACATGTTTCAAATTAGAGGTCAGATTAATCTGTCCTTCGCCCATTTCAAGAATACAGCCACACTGAAGGAGATACATGATCTTCTGTATGTGTGAACATATGGATGGAAGAAGCATCACACAAAGAAAACAGAATCTTCATTCCTTACTTTAGCATGTACTTGATGTGTTTGCTGTAATGGCAATACATAAAATTGCACTTGCAGTTGCTCAGTGCTTTTAATGTAAACTCTTTTTAAATGGAAAGCTTAATTAGATTTTAGTTCTACTTTCAGACAAATCTGTGTGTTAATTATGGGCCTGGAGCAAAGCTGTATTGAAAAGTCTCATAAATCTCCCTGTAGTGCTGGTGTGATGATCTGCTCATCATGCAGGTGTTTTGACCTGCACATTTCATGCAGAAACAATTTTCCATCATGCAATTTCCTCCCCCTACTCCTCCTACCTCCCCCTTC
This sequence comes from Actenoides lindsayi, assembly GCA_025331215.1. NCBI lineage: Eukaryota > Metazoa > Chordata > Aves > Coraciiformes > Alcedinidae > Actenoides > Actenoides lindsayi. The sequence goes on along the minus strand of WTSP01025617.1, from coordinate 4,606 downwards.
ACTGCATACAAACTTTCAGTTAAGAGGTGGGTGGGCAGGTAAGCCAATACATTCACATGGTAGATGTTTTAGTGAAGTGCAGCTTATCACAATATCCTTTGATTAATTCCCTCCTACCTGTTCCTGTAAACAGGGTACACAGAAATTTATGTTCTATTATTAATATTATTTCACATTTTAAAATGCAGTATTTATTAAAGATTTTTTTCCCCTCCTACTTGCTAGCAGATTTAAAATAATGTCTCTGCCAAAACCATATTACCTTTGTCCTTAAGCAAAAGCAGAAAAATTGAAATTAAGCTAATATCAATTTTCTTTTGACCTTCTGGGCTCTGTGCTATTAGCTAAGTGTCTCAAAGATACAGTTCTAGGTTGGTACAGTGATTTGGAATCCAGAAATGGAGTTCAATGGCAAAACCTTTGCTGGAGATGAGAAAGAGAGAGTACTAGCAAGCACAGTGAAGCCTTGATTATAGAGATAAAAATCTGCCTTTCTGGGCTGTGAGGTTTGTGCCTCTCCCAAGTATTGATTCTGGCTTCTCTGCTTGGCTCTTTCTAACTCTGCTTTTGGTTCCTCTCCAAAGTACTCTCCAAAGATATTGGGAGGAGATTTGTACATGACTGGAGGTAAAACTGGAAAGAAAATTTTCCAACCTAGCTTTCACTAGACAGACGGGAAGAGTATGTGTAGTGCATCACTCCTTCATGAATTAGGAAATGAACCATTCCAATGTTACATGTGTGCCTGTGTGTGGCCAAAACAATTTGGACAAAGTTCAGTAACTGATGAAGCCTTTCTACTTACATGCCCTTTGTGAAAGTAGGTGCTGAATCCATGCTGCTTTTGATAGCTGATCCCATGCTCAAGTCTGCAATGAGGTGCCTTCTACAGTTCTGCCCACACTGCTCGCAGGGACAGGTCTCAATTAGCCAGTACCATTTTCCTAGTTCTTCCTGCCAAGTGAAGCAGCTGGATGACCCCAAAGCACAGGGAGAATGACAGTCAGTGCACTTGCTATGTCAGCCATCAACTGGTTGGGTTCACTTTGAGGCTCAAAGCTGTATCACCATCTCTGTTAAATGTAACTAATTTGAGCCCTGCTGCCGGTGTCCCCTCAGTATCTCCAGTGATAATTGAGTAGATTTGGTTATCCTGAAGAATGGACACTGCAGGCAATCTGCCATGCACTGTTTATGACTTCCTTGCTTTTTCTTCTGCACTAGCCTTGCTGAGCCAGACCTCAGTATGGTCACCAGATGATTTCTACAACTATTAGAAGCATTTTTTTTCCCTCTGAACTCCCAAATAATTTCCATTGCCATTCACATTTATGCAGATAGAACTTTGCTTGCCTTGATGTTTGTAAAATGTGCTATGAAAATGGCATGCAAACAGAGGTATAAACAATTGTTTGAAAATTTTCTCTTTTACTTATCTGTTCCTAACAGCTATGAGCTAATTTGTGTCAGCTATACCATTTTAATAGGTTGGATAAAAGGCTATATGTATTTGCTAAGTGTAAACACCGGTGGTAAACAAGGATTATTTAATGTCATTGTAGCTAGAAGTGATAAGATTGAAGTAAGGAAGATACAATTTTCATCTGAGTAGCATCTCTAAACTGTAATCATCTCTCAGGGGATGTATTTGGTGCATTTTAAGTTATAATGGACACAATAATTTTCTGGACTCTACAGTCCAGAAAGCCTGAAATGGCATAGACGTTAACTACATGGCATTAAATTGCATAAAAATAAACAGGAAATTATATTGTCTCTGGGAAGATAAAGACTTTGTCATCCTCACGGAACCTCCTTGAGATATTGAGAATTTGAATCACTATCTCAAAGTTTTGGGATTGTCTCTGAATTTAAGAGACATTATTTAAGAGACATAAATTTAAGATTTAAGTTTTGAGCCAATTCCAGCACTCACCCAAAGAGTGTAAGTGGGACTGCAATATACTGAGAAAACATGATTAGTTTTCAGTTACTGAGCGGGTAGGATTTCTATTGCTACACCTGTGCAAAGGAGCACGTAGACACACCTTTCTGTGGATGAGATCACCCCAACACTTTTCACTCCTAGCTTAGCATGAGGACATTGTAAGGAACACCATTTTGACCACATTAAAAATAAACCATGGGATCTGCTAATTTTCTGTGCCCACCTGTGTGTGAATTCATTCATTACCATCAGACTTAAAAGAAGTGGGGGCAGGAGGTAACTTCAAGGGGAGAAGAGCCCAGCACTGAAATTGAAGTTTTTATTTTCAAAGAAACTTATTAAGAAAATAAAACTGACTTCAAAATAAAAATTGAAACTAAGTTCGGTATAACAACATAAAAATAGTAAAACTGAGAAGTATTTCCTTAATACATTTGTTCTAACACTTATTAAAGATATAAACTAAATCCAAGAAAAACAAATCCCAGGTGTGGAAATGTGGTTAACCCATGATTCAGTTTAAATTTAAAATGTAAAATAGAACAGTCAACATTCACCAGTTTCCTTTAATTCTAGACAGGCATAAAAAAGAAAAAAAGAAAAAAAAAAAAAGAAAAGGAGTGAGATCTTTACAGTTCTCCTTCAAGAGAACTCGGTGCACAGCTGGAACTGAGAACAGCCTGGTATCAAGCTTTATAAAGCAGGCATAAATGAAATAGAAAGACCTAAATGCTCATAAGTTTTTGTGCCTGAAAATACACATGAGGTACAGTATGCTCAGAATGGTGCCACATGCAGAGAGCTGTAAGAAGATAAAGGTAATGTTTTCTTCCCCTATATGGACTTGTCAAATCATCAGAGAGGAAAGTGTTGACAGCACACTGCTATTCCCTCTCCTGCCTAGAAGACTGTGTGTGGGTAACAAATAGCTGCAGTCATAAGGTGGGAAGAAAAGAAGAGAAATATATGCTACCAATTCCCAAGGATGGGTAGAACTGTATCATACCATGGAGAAAGTAGAGAAGGTATAGGAAAACTCACTTGAAGTCTTCCTCAAGTAATGTCTCCACCATGCCTTTTTTTTTTTTTTTTTTTGGTGATAAAACAGAACAACAGTGACATACATATTATTCTTTATGTGGAGGGTATTGAAATGTGTCAGCTACCCAAATAACATTCCTTTTGGACTCTGTCCCCTGAATTACTACAGTATATGCAAACCAACAGAGAACTTAGAGGCCTATGGAATAAAAGACCCACAGTCAGTTCTCGCATTGTCAAATGAGATATTCTGCAGAAGGATGTAGTTTTTCTACAGAGGGTGTAAACTCTGTCATGCTCAGGCCTGACATGCCATGCTGTCATTGTTTTTTCTTTCTCCACAGGCCACAGTTGTAAAAACCTAGGTTCTGGGATGTACTACAAGAGGTCATCTAGATTCCCCATGCCTTCAGGTTTATTCTTTCTGATCTTATCTACCAGAAAAATTTTAATGTAAATATATTTAATGTATTGGTGAAGACTATGACATTTTTGAGGGCTATATATTGGAAGAATCAGGAGGCCAAAACTAAAAAGATAAATTTGTTGAATGATTATTTGAGTCAAAAATGCAGATGGAATGTTAAAATCTGTGCAGATATATGTCATGCACAGAGATGATACAAACTAATTTTTAAAGCTACAGAGAAGTCATCTGGTTCCAAGTTTTTTGTTCTTCAAGTTTTAAAGTGATTTTCAGGTAACATTTTGATAAAGTGTTTGGAAATAATGAACACTTTATTGTTCATGGTCTACCTTTATTTCAGAGATTTACTTTCTTTCAAGACCAAGGGTTAAAAAACCTCTTTGCAAACCTATCTATACCGAATTTCTATGAAGGCTGAGAGTAGTAATTGATTTAGTCCATAACAGTGTCTATGGAGAAAGGGCATATCAGGGACATATTGATCTTCATAATCAGTCATGCATTCAGTCACATGATAAAGAAGCCACTGTTTTGCTGTGCAACTCGTCCTCTAACCAAGTGTACACAATGTTTCAGTAGGCCAGATTTTCCATTTTATGTGCTTTATTGGAGGGAGATTCTACTGTTACAGCAAATGCTAGATATAAAAATGTGTTTTCTTGCCATGTCTCTGTTTTTATTACAGTCATGCCCAAAGACTCAGATTTCTCAAAGAACAGAATCATCTATCCAACATATAAGGTCAGATCTCAGTGGATGCATATTGATGTAGTTCCAGTAGAAGAGCTGCCTCAGGATGTGCCAATGGAGAATTTAACCTAGTATATGTAAACTAATAAAATACTTGATGGCTGCTGCTCTTCTTAATTTATTTTCTTCACTTTGTCTATTTTATTTTGAGATGTTGGGGCTGGATCCAAAAAAATAATGTGATCTAAAAATAACAACTTTGGCATCTAACCTAAGATATGGGTGGGCCCATCTTCATCTTTCCTTACTTAGGGATTTGGTGTGTGAGAAGCCACACTTAGCAGCTTCAATCTGTAGAGAGAGTGTCACGGTTTAGGGTAAGGACGGCCCCTTAGACCTATAACAGATGGTATCTTTTAACCCCCCCTCCCTCCCCAAAGGAGAAGAGAAAGGGAATAAGGGAGAGAGACTTAGCGATTAGAAAAGGAAACTAGAACAGC
>WTSP01025616.1:0-25231 GCA_025331215.1 Actenoides lindsayi | reverse complement strand
GAGAAAGGCCACCCACAGCCCGCCATGAGTCCACGAGAGAGCGCGGAGGTAAGCGCCCCCGCGAGCCAAGATGGCGGCCGGCCAAGCTGAGGGCAGGCGACTGAATCCTGGGGGAGGAGCTGAGCTCCGCGCCCCGCCAACCGCCCGGAGAGCGCCCCCGTTCCCTGGGCGACATCGACGCCGAGCCGCGCGCAGCATGGCGGCGCCAGGGCAGGTACATCGGCTTTGGACCGTCCCGCGGGGCCGGGGGCGGCGTAAGAGGCGGCGGCGTAAGGGGCCGCGGCGCTTGCGCCTTGCTGCGGGGTTCGGCCTGGGGCCTTCGCGGCCCCTTTCTTTATGATTGGTTTTTAAACGTCTCTGCTAAGCTACAGCGCAGGTATAAAGAGCGGGATGTTAGAAATGCGGCGTGTGTGTACGTCCCTGTACATCCCTCATCCCCGGGACAGGTTGAGGGAGAGAGAACCCGCCCTCCCCGGCGGAGACCTCGGCTTGCACCGGCCCGGCTGGGTCCGCCCCTGGGCCGCACCCGGTGAGCTCCGCACCCGCAGCCCGCACCTCCCACCGGTTTTCGGCCCGTTGCGGACTCGCGGTTTTAAGCGTCTGGCTTCTTCTTGGCTTCTTCTGTGGCGGCAGGAGTCTCTTTGTCTTTGGTTGCTGAGGGGAAGGGGCACCTTGTGCCCTCAAAGAGCACTGGCGGAGGTGGGAGCAAGCTCGCACCTCCCGTCCAGCAACACCACGCTTGTACGTCTCACATAGAAGTGTTCTAGAGAACACTGTTCTAGAGTGTTCTTCTTACATAGAGTGTTCTAGAGAATTTTGCAAATTCACGTCATTCTCCCTAATACTTGCATTTTATTTATTTTTTTCTTTTTTTAATGGCAATTTTTGACTTTATTGTCAGAGATGTGATTTCGGATGGGCAGCTCATCCTGTGCTGCATGTTAATACACGAGTAGCAGTTATTCCCAAGAACGTATGAGGTGGTGTGTCCTCTCAGACCTTCTCCCTTATGCCTGTCTATGTGCTCATAGCTACTCTGAGACCACTTTCTTCTGGTGGAACTGCTTTCCTGTCTTAAAGGGCTGCGAAGTTGCTGTGGTGGAAGTAATGAGCTGCTGCCAGCCAGCCGAACAGCTGCATCTGTTGGCACAAAGCTACCCTAGCCAGTGTCTGTACGGAAGCTTAACGCTTAGGTTTCCTTATATAAGTAAATCCTCTTCCATGTGAAATGTGTTATTACATGTTCTCAGCGCTCTACGAAAAATACACAATGCTCTCTGTGAGCGTTACCTGTAAATGTTTTGGCAGTTGGAACAGCCTAACAGCGGGGTAATGCAGTCAGTCAGAGCACAGGAAGAGGACGCAAGGTGTACGGTAGGGGAAATGACAGCCTGTCAGAAGTATGCTGTACATCCATTTGAAACTTGCCAGTGAATTTTTTTGTCATTTTTACTTCATGGCTTTACGAAAGGAATCTGTAGAGGCATTCATTGAATTTTTTTTTTTTTAACATTTTTTTTTGTTCTTTATGCATTAAAGTTTTTCCTACACGTGATAGCTTACCTTTGTGCTATTTCCTACTCTCCTTTATGATTTAGTTTTACTGGAAGCTCTGTGGAACTGTGCATTTTTTTATAAACTCATTTATATAGTCTCCGGTTGTGGCTGAAGCTAGCTTTGCGTGGTCTATATGTAAGCTATAGGTAATGCTGTATTCTGCCATTATTTTTGTCACGTTGTTTCTTAACCCTTGAGCCAATTCCTTTTTATTTTAATTGAATATTGTTAGAATTGCTCTGACTTGTAACTACTTTCAGCAGTGAGCATATTAGAGAATGTGAATCCTGATCTTAGCAAGGCTTGCTGTTGCTTTATTTTTAACACTTTTTTTTTTTTTCCCAATAAGTGGTCTAGCAGCTGTGAAAATACCAGTAAAGTTTAATGTCATAATATATTTGGTCATCCATAAATCTTGACATTTGGACTGTGCGAAAGTTGTGAAACCTATTTTGTTATTAAAAGGACACTATCAGGGTCTGTGGTTTATAATGGTCCTTTGAAAGCTTTCCTTCCATATAGTTTTTATCTTTCGCCGTTGACACATCTGTGTGCTTCTCTTGAGTGCCTTTGAAATTAGCGTTACTATTTATATTTCCTCTTTTGCTTGACAACAAAAGAAACACTACCACTAAATACAGCAACTATTGATTTTCACTGCCCGCTGTGGGAGTGGACAAGGGGGACCTGTTTAAAACAAACAGGAGCAGTGAATGCGTTTCTGTTTCTGCCTCGACTATTTATGTGGACAGCTTCAAGATTTTCCGGCTTCTGCTGAAGTATTTGACAGCTTGCTAACAAAGCGTGTATAATAATACAAATAACAGCCTGTGTTGCTGGTGTGGTGTGGGTTGGGCTGGGTTTTTTTTTTCATTGTCATTTGGATTGAAGTGGTAACTGATATGCAACACTCTTTCGGGGTACGTCTGTACTGCTGTCAGCGGTATCCTTCCGAGGTAGCTGAGCTGGCTTTAAATGAACTAGCTCAGATACTGGAAACTATCTAGCTGTGACAGCAGAGTTAGTCCAGTCTAATTTCCCTGATGGAGTGAGGACAAGGAGGATCTTGGCTTCCTTACATTTCAGGTATTTGCTATCATTTAAGAGGACTGGTAAGCTATTCCTTTTTGAATATGGTTTTGAAAGCTGTGATTTTTGCAAAGCCTGGTGGTGTATTGGCAAACAAACACAAATAATGTCTTCAGCCACTGCAGGGGGCTCATCCCAAAGTACAAGCTGCTTTTCCTTCAGGCATTTTTTTTTCTGAGTCAGGGATGATTCACTTGGGGTTTGAGGTTTTGAGAGAGACTTCTTCCCCGTTTTCCCAAACACAGAGGTTTTCTCCAATTTCCTATTTAACTGTATCACTCTTCCCCTAATATTTTGTGTTTTGTGGCTGTTTGTGAACATTGGCTGAGAGATTCATGCAAGATCTTACTCTTTTTTGATTTGATGCCATTGACAAGGGGTGCCCAAAACATTTGGAGTTATGCACTGAACTGCCAGAAACACATCGTACATTCAGCACAGCTAAAAATTATTTAAAGGCAAATAAACCAGGAACAAATAATTCTCTAGTAGTAGTCTGTGTTTAAATAGGTTAAATCTACTGCTGGGAGTGTGTATCGATGGGATTGGTTTCGTTGTAGTCTTTGTCTGTTTTTTTTCTCCAGCACATGAGGATGGTGTTAATGGAGTGAAGCCACCCTGGATTACCCCAGTCAGTCACTACAGTTAACAGTAAAATGAACAGTAAATTCTGTGACATCAGTGAGCACATACATAAAGTAACTTCTCTTAGAATTTTCAGTGGTGGTTAAAAAGATAGCAATCAAAAGACAAACCACTATTCAATCAAAGTAGTTGTAAGCTTTAAGTTATGTGTGTGTAGGTTCTGCCCAGAGAGAAACTTTCCACAAATACGGAACAGTTCAAATGACTCATGGACTTCCACTACTTTTTTTTTAAATTACAGAAACATTGGTAATTTTAAAAAATAATTTTCCAAGTTGTGTACTTTCCAATAGTACCTCATCAGTCATTTCTTCATATCTGATACCTGTGCCTGTTGTAGTGGAAAGTGGTGCCACAAATCCATCCTTATAAGGAGCAGTAACAAAGCTGGGAGTGCACGAGGTGTTGCTGCTGGGAATCTCTCTACAGACACCAGGTGCTGAAATGGTGAAATGGGAGACCATTCACCTTGCCATGTAAACTGCTGAATTTTGGTGTGTGGATTATAGAGCTTTATCTGCAATACTCATTTACAGTAGCTTGAGTATCTCTTTAAGTCTAAACAGAAAACTTTTGTTGATTCAAGAATATGTTTCTTATGCTAGAGGATATCTTTAAACATGTTGAAAGAGATTATAGGTGACTGAGTGCAAGGTGCCTGGAGTTATTTTTAAATTAACTTTTGTAATCTTATATAGTTTATACATTGCTATAAACCAACACTACATACTAAGACTTCAGCAGATTTTCCCAGAGGTCCTTCTTGCTGTTTGTCATTCAACAAATGAGATGAGGTTTAGCATCAGCATGTTAAGTGTGCTGGGCCTGTTCATATGGTGTGTTATACTATATATATATATATAAAAAAAATATATATATGATACTATATAATATATAGTATATTACTATATACTATACTGGGTACATACTGGAGGCAGCAGAAAATTCCTTTTTGGACAAGTTTTTTCTGGCATGATGGATGTTACCCAATACCTTTCAAGAAGCAGTGAGGCATTAGTTTGGGTAAGATTATTGAGAGTTTAGGTAAAAAGTTGGTTTCCAGAATGTTCAACATTTTGCCTACTGACCTGTTCCTTACAGCATGAGATGTAAGCAGTGGGAGGAAAAAAAATCGAGGCTTTTAATGCACCTCTGTTTACAGAGGTAGTTCTGTGATCTTGAATGTCAGAGGAGTGTCTTGCAGGTAGATGAAAATGTTAAGGGAGGGTCTTTGTTCTTATTCACACCTGGCCTGAAACAGCAGAGGAGAAGTTGCAAGGTAGCTTTATGAGAACAAACACACTATGCCTTGAACTTTCTTATGCTTTTCTTTCTGATATATTGCTCAGTTCCTCATGCTGTGCTGATAAAGTCCATCTGGGGTGATACCTGTAAAATGTTAACATTTTGCCTTTTTAAGCAGTACGGTCAGTAAGGTGTTCCCTGACTGACTGGTAATATGCTATTATTTAATGGTGCAGAAATACAGAGTCAAATATCCTATGTATTAAACATCCTGAGAGAGAGAGATGACCAAGTGTTAATTCTGTTTCCAAAATATCAGTATTAGTTATTCTTTTAGTTCACCACTCACTACTTCTAAAGAATCTCATGTTCTACAGGTTTCTAGCATTACTGGCCACTTCAGGAAAGCATTCATATTTTACCTAATTATTCAAAAATATCTTTTCATAATTGTATAATATCAGCATGCGGAGCTATTTTATTTTATTTTTTCCTAGTTAGGGCATGCAGCTTCAATTATATCAGCATCACTGACCGTAGGAGTACATCTTTTTATACTCCATAATTAGTGCTAAAAAACCAAAAGCAAACTAACTTATGCTAGAAAACTCATCTAGAACTTATCTAGAAAACTCATGCTCCTGACTATGTGAGGGAAGCCTTCATTTACTTCATTCCTGTTGTTCTGATACGACAGCGTATCTGAGACGAACTTTTTTACACTTGGGAACGATAGTTTTTCATATTAGTACATATGAGAGTAATCTAGTGCTTAAACAGAGGAAAAACTCTGGTCTGGCCACTAAACTGAGTGCTTTGTGGCACTCAGTCTTGTTACTTCAGTCCTGAATGTGGTGATTCAGCCAGTCCCAGATTTTTACGTGCATCTTGCAGTTTGGCAGCAGCAGGGGGAGCAGTGTAGCTTTATTTGGGGACTCTCCTTGGCCAATGCGGAGTTAGTTGATTATTAGCCCATAACGAGGCTGTTCAGGCTCAAAAAAATCAGCTCATGTTAGGAACTCGTTTGGTTTCCCCTAGCTGAGCTGGAAACATTGTTCTGCAAGCTTTGCCTAGCTGCACTTCGGCAAAGCCTCAGAGGCAGAAGAGTACCTGCTATGTGGAAATCATGAGCACGTTTTTGGGTCCTGGTGCAGAAGCAGGTCAGGCCAATTAGAGTCACAGTCATGAGGCTAGAAGGTATGTCAGGGACATGAGCTGGTTCAGCTGCCTGCTCAGAGCTGGACCAGCACTGAATGGAGACCGGGGCTTTGTCTGCTTCACTATTGAAAAATCTGCAAGGATGGAGATTCTTGCACCTTTCTGGGTAACCTAATTCTTAGAGAGAAATATTTTCCCTTCTGCTGGCTCATAATAACGTAGGTCCCTTCTAACTGAAATATTCTATTCTGTGACCGTTGTCTGTTGTTCCCTTGCCACGCACCTCTATAAGGAGCCTGCCTCATCTCACACTTGATAATGTGCTTTGACACCTCACTTTGTCACCTGCATATTCTATTGTAAAACAGAGGGGAGGTCTCTGCTGATTTCTTACTGAAGTCTGCTCTAGTGTTTTTAGTTAGTGCCACACACTAAGTAAAATAACATCAAATATCCCCCTTTTTTTTTTTTTTTTTTTTTGGTAAGACCATTGCATTATTGGTTCATGCTCAGTTTCTTATCTCCTAGAACATATACTCTTTTTTTTATTTCCTATAAAGAGCTGTCTTCTGTATTACAAATACACTGACCTTCCCTGAAACAGGACTGTCAGACCCTTGTATGTGTATCATTGTGCTGCAGCAAGTATCTTGGGTTTCTTTTTTGTTAGGGAAGAAGTTTCTGTAGACTGTCAATTTGAAAAATGCAATCAAGTACAGGGTGGAGAGCAAACAGCACAGTAATGTGTATGTATATTCATAATATCTTAAGCAGAAGCTGATTTTAGAATTTAATTACTGTGCAATCTAGTGTCATGTTGGTCAAATCTAGATTCATGGGTTTATTTTTTTTTCACATTTATCTTGTTTTTGCTTGCAAGTTAATTTAATCTTATGCTGCACATGATATGTCACTATGTTCCCACATGAATTTAAGATAAAAATACTATTTTCCATGTGTCTGCCTAGCTTTTCTCTAGAGAAAATGTATTAGGTTATTGTGTTGCTGCCATATAATTATAGCTGTGTTACATTTTTGGCATTTGTTGAATTAATCCCTTGCATACTTTCTCAAAATAAAAATGTTGCTTAAATAAGACATTGACATAATAAAATTTACCTTTTAAAATTATATCCCTATTTACATACTTATGTGTAGGGAGAAGAGCGAGCTCAGGATGCCATAGGTGAAATGAAGGTCGTTCATCGGACATTTCTTTCTCTTTCCCAAATTACTGCTTTGTCAGAAGAAAATGAAGAAGGAATTCGAAAGTAAGTGGCAGCGATAGCAATGCTAGAACCAGTATAATGTTGAAATAAAAAATACAGACTCTTTGTTAGATTTCTTTAGTGATGGTTACACCATTAGTTTTAATTGTTCAGTTAAATCGTTGCTATTTAATGTGATTCGTGAAAGGTAGGAAGAGATACTGTTGATCTCAGATCCACTTTGCTTTACTGCATTTCCCATATCTCTTGATTTTTCTTTTGACTTTTTCCACTGATAGCTCACATTGATATGGTTTCTGAGTTTATGATAGTAGTAGACACGCTGTAAATGAAATACTGAGATGTAAGTAAGAACAGGCCAATTCTGAGCTTTTTCTGTAAGTCTCACTTGGTAACTTCTTTTGCTAAACTGTTTAAGATTCTGTGCTGTAACATGAGTTATTGAAAAATCAGCCAGGTTTAAAAAGTTCAGAAAGGGATGGAAAGCTTAAGAAGGTATTAGTAGGTAGCCACTGAGGTGCACTGGGGAAGTGGGAGGCAGCCAAAGAGTTCTCATGTAAGCCCATCTTGTATTTCCTGTAGCAACTCTCTCCCTTTTTATTAGTGCTTAGTAGCAGCTAAATTTAGGAGGCCAGGAGCTCGACCTGAGACTCTAGAGTTATATTTTAAGGATTGGAAATTGCCCAAATTACTTAGGAGCACTTGTGTCCACTAGGAAGTTCTTAGTGACTTGAAGCCAAAGGGCTGGTCCACTGGGCTATTTTGAGGGGCAGGTGGAGTGAAAATTCAAACCTTGTCCTTCTGAATAGATAAACCATTTAATAGAGATTAAAATATTATTCCTGAAATATATTCAATTCTGACTATTTTTCTTTGTTCTGAGGAAAAAAATTTAAAAAGTTATTTCTTGGATTTTATTTTTTAATAAAATTGGAAAAAAAATTGTTCCCATCAAATAATAAAACCTGAAATTTCTTTCATTTACTGTTTTCTCTAGCACAATAGGCCTCTTATTTCAGAGGAGGTTGAAGTGTGCAACTCACTGGAGACGAAAATGTGCTTAATGATGCCATTTATTGTGAAACTTTCTCATGAAGATTAATAAGAAAAGCATTGAAAGATCATACATTTCTCCTTAGTCTTAGCTCATCACGCATGTTTATATATATATACACTATATAAGCAGAATGTAAAGTATACACTGCATCTGACTGAGAAGAGGATAGTTACGGGGTATTTTATGCACTCTAAGCAGTTTAGCAGCAGCACTGACATTTTGTTAGCTTACAACAGTGCATCATGTCTATGCACAGGAGCAGTTTGAAGGCCACGGGTTCAAAAATTAGAATAGGTCTGATTCGGTATACAAATTTTCATGTCCTGCTTTCCCATCTATCATGGCCTTTTATAGTGTTGCCCATCTCCACAAGACTTGAGCAGCTATGTGAAGGAAGACATAGCAATCAGGGTAACTAGGATATCTAAATTTCCCAGTCATTTATGGATACTGCTGTCAGTGACGTGCCTTACAGAATGGTGAAAAGCTGAGCGCTGGCATTGTTAGGAGCATCAGAGAAAATCTAAATCCCTGAGAAGCTCTGATTGTGAAAACACAGAGTTGGCAGAAGCTTCAGAAAGAGAGGATATGGACTGTTCCAAACTTTGGAAAGTTCAGCTGGCCACTGTCTACTTCTATTTCGGGAGAGAGTGAAGTGTTTTTAACCGACTTGCATGTGTGCAGCCATACAAGTTTGTCATGCAGAACAAAGGAATACATGTTTAACCCAAACCTGATTACATTATATGCTTTACTTTGTTAGCTATCGAGGCTTTAATTAAAAATAAGAAACTCATTTTATTTGACAATAGCTTCGTGTTGGCTTGGTGGACACTGAAAAACTAATGGTTGCCTATCAGTAGGTCTGAGGTTAATGGCCTTCTTAAGAAGGAATGAGAAGCAGGGGAGTGGAAAAAGCCTGCTGTTTTACAGGAGACTAGACACTGTGATCACAACTGGCACCTTCATCATCAGGTATAGTTCAGAAGCCGAGGGATTGCTTTAATGCATAACTTAACTACTTGAGATATGGCTGAAGTTATGCTGAAACAGCTGCAAATGGAAGTTCTAGCCCCGATATCCTCTCTTTATGGGGAAAAATGTGCACAATTATTATAGAAGATGTAACTAATTCTGTGTTTGGATAGAGTAGGCATAAATATGTCAGCAACGGTGTGATGTCCTACAAGGGAGTGTGTTTTTCATTAATTTTTCAAGTTAAAGTAAGTGGAAATTAGGTAAAAAAAAATTAGGAAAAGGCTCTTCTTAAATGTCTTGACCATTATGAAAGTGGAATTTAAACTTCTAAATATTATTTACATTAATTTTTAAATGTAATTTTTCTTCAGAGGATACATAAAAGTAATCTTGAAAGGGAAGTGAGATCTTTTTAGTGCTGTAAAACTATCTCAATCAGAGTGAAAGAGTGGTAGTAGGAAGTGGAGATTAATTGTTCCATTCCTTCCTACAAACCCCTTCCTGAGCAAATGCTGCTTTTTCTCTGCAATTTTCAATATATTTTTTTTTTATTATTATTTAATGCTCTTATTTTCATTATTTCATTAATCATATCTTAACATTTAAATAGTGTCTGTTGAAACCTCTAGAGGTTTGTTCACTTTTTTCAATTGATATGTCCTGTATTCATAAATGTTTATGCCTAGAAATTGATGTATGTAAGTTCCAGGAAGATATATACATAGCTATAAAGTATAATAATAGTAAATATTATAGATATAATTACAAGCAGACTAAGTTAAACCTCGGAATCTGTAATTAATTTTTTTAATTTCATTATTTTACTCTGCAATTTCTTCTAGAAAGCTGGAAGAATTTCTGAATTTTAAACAAATAAAAACATCTTTGAAAGAAGCTATTTTGCTAGATTATTATACTGCAGGATTTTGGTGGGCTAAAGAAATGAACTTCAGTCTTATACAGCTCTCAGGGTTCATGGATCTATTAAATTTCTTGTTGGAGAACCTCAGTGGTAAGTATAATTAAAACCTGTAAGATAAATACCTGAACTGGAATGCAAGAATGTTTTCCAGTCATTTTAATAAAGCAATATTAATTGCAAGTAATTGTGTAATTATTTATTTTCCTCTTGAATGTTGGTATGCTATATCTTGTACCTGAAAATAATTCTTATTGGCAGACATTAAACTTCTGTTAGAGAGAACTGTAGTCTTTTTAGCAGAATATCCATCATTCTTTGTTTGTACAGTATGTGGTATAAAAGGGCCAGGTCCTGAAGAGACCTTGTCTTTGCTATGGTAAAATAAATAATAATTACAGTAGAGTGAGAGGAAGGACCTCCTAAATTCCAATTCCAGCTGTCTCAGTGACTGAGTCACTGTAGCCTTGGGCACATTTCTCTGCTGTTTGAGATATTCAGTACATCCTGTAGCATCGCAACAGGTGAATTACATTTATTTTATCCTTGGAGGTCAACTCTCAGGCAGCTTTCTATGTGGCAAACACGGCACTTCTGGCACAAAATATATCAGTTAAATAAAGACCGGTGTGGGAAGTAAACTGGCATCGCTGCCAAAGATGAAAAATGACCATGGAAGGACTGTAGCTCCTGTGGCTATGAGGAAATTTGCCACAAAGCATGTCACTTGGGTCTAGTGGGAACAAAATAGCCAGAAAAAATTGTAGCAGCATCCTCTAAAACCCCTTTTTTAGAGATCACAGTGCTTACTTAACATTCACTTTGAAGGTGATTATGTTCAGAAAAGTCCATCCCAGGGGAAGAGCAAAAGGACTCAGCAGTTCCATTCAAAGAGAAGATGAATATTTAAAATCAAGCTCATAATAGTTATTGTAATTCATTGTAATTTAATTCAAGGGTTTTTCTGACTTGGAATTTTGACAGAGTATGTACGTGCTTTATGATCATTGGAATTCCAGTTGTCCTTCCTGTCTCCAATGAGAAAGTATCTTAACATATGCTAACTATATTAATATAACAATGGAGAAGAATGGAAACATGTCAGAAATTAGTTTTATGAGGCTGTATGTAGTGCATGTGTACTAGACAGGCTGGTAGCACAACAGGTTATTAAAGCTGACTTAACATTTTTCAGGAATGTGATCTTAGTTGCATAAAGCTTTGCCAAACTTTAACTCTTTAAACTGAAATTTTCCAGGGCAGTGTCTGCCAGTGATTAATTTCTACGTATAAAATTACAAATGAAACAGTTCAAGAGGTTTGCAGACAAAGGCTGGGAGTGGGGAAGTATTGTGACTTTTTTTGACCAGCTCTATTACCCCTATGCTTTGCAGTAAAGACGTAAGGTTTGGCAAGCAAGTGTTGTGAATTTGCTTTTTGCTGTCCTGTGAAAATCCATTTGGATTTGGCTAAGATACATATCTTTTAGGGAAAGAAAATGCAGTTTGTAAATGCTGACAGGAGACTTCTTGTATTTTCTTCACAGCTAACTTTACTGAATATTCCATCTTATAAAGTATGCTGTGTCCCAGGGCTGAGGTGACTTTCCTTGTAATTACTGCTCTCAGCTGGTTCAAGTTCCAAGTCCAAACATTTCAACTAAGAGCAAAATGCTAATGTCTTCTGTATTAATGACCATTTGTTTTCCCTTCTGCACACTGGACCCAAGTGGCCTGGAAAATTATGCTGATTTGACCATAACAGTAAGAATAGCATGGAGCAGGAAGAATGGATTTAGAGTAGGGTAGTAGAAACTCGTTTAAGGCTGGTAGAGAGGAAAACTAAGGTTTGGAAACGGGAGGCTTGGATTGATTGGGAGCCAGAATGAATTGTTCACATGATTTGATTCATCTTCTATACATTAAGGGTAAAGTGCTCCTTACCTCACAGAAATACTGTGAGAACCTTCCTGAGAAGAAGTAGCTGGGGCTGAAAATCAGGTATGCAGAGGAAAGAGAAAATGGGGACTAGCTGGTGACAGACCTTGGCCTGGGTATTGTGACTTCTCATGATCTTGTTATGTGGCTTCACTTCCTTACTAACTGTGATGTTTCTGGTTCTGTTTCCCATGGCTTCTGTTTCCTCCACACTCTCTGTATTTCTTCCTTGTTTCTTCCATTATGGTTATTTATATTTTGCTACCTCTATTACTGAAAATTGAGGTGAAATTTTCAGGGTTTTGACTGCTGTACCACTAAGGAGCAAAACTATAAAGACCAAATCTCGTAAGTTTTTTCATGTGTTTTCTGTACAAAGAATCAAGGAGCAGATCAGTAAAGAATTAAAACAAGAAGGAAAATAGATTTATTTCACTATTGGTGGATATTTCCCCCATTTTCTACTCTAGATATTTTAGACTTCAGAAGAAGTAGTAATTTGTGCTCAAAACTTTTTTTTTTAAACTCTACCATGGCTCTAGTGATGGCACACACTGTACTCCAGTCAGAAAGCTGAATCTTTTCTTTTTAAAGAAAACACTGATATATTTCAGATTTTCCTCTTTGTCCAGACGATTAACAAAAAGAATTTAAATTCAAAGCTGGTTTGGCATTTTGTTTTATGTATCTATTTTGGGGGTTGCAAAAATGTCTCCAAGTTTGATGATACATGCAGATTATTATGCATATTCATGTTTAATCAATTATGACTCTAAGCACTTAAGAATTGTTTACCCTTTTTAATACCTCAGCCTGTATTAATGGTTTACATTGCAAGGGGCGTGGTCAGAAGAACAATCTTTTACAATATATAAACAGAGAGTTTATTTTAAAGATAAACATACAATGCATCTCAAATTTACATACTACTCCGCCTGTGGTTATCTCTGCATAAGAGGTCAAACTGTAGTATCTCAAACACTCAATGTGATCCTGACGTTATGAAGATGGATTGGCAATCTTGTGATGGAATTTTAATGCACATTTTGTTGATAAGAATAATGGTAACAGACAAAAAATGTTTGCTCTTGCATTTTAAGTTTCTGTATGGCTCCTGACTTCTTAAACTTCCAGAAGTCTTATAAATAAAATGGGCCAAAAAAACCCACCCATTCATGTTTATACTTCTTTTTTGTTCTTTGGGATTACTTCACAGAAAAACATAAGACCTTAGGAGATAATTTAAAGGAACTTGGAAGAGCAATGGCTGGAATAGGAGAAGCTGATTCAGAAAGAAGTGGTGACTTGAATTTCTTCAGCATTGAGCAAGCCAAAGCAATCATTGATTACTTGAATATCAGGTATTTATCTCTACAGGATCCATTGTTTCTTATTTGAGTAATTTAACGTGGTGGGAAATGAGCTGATAAAATAAGTTTAAATTACTTAATTGGATATAATCATACTGTGCCAACATACTGCACAAGCAAACTTTAAAACATTTAAAAGAAGAGAGAATATGCAAGTAGCAGTAAAGATCTGGTTTCAGATGTCCAAGCCCAGGAAGTAAATTTAGACTGGAAGTGTATAAAAATATAAGATTATGCTGAAAAGCTTCCTTCTGAGTTTTTTTTTGAGTGATAAAAAGAAAAGGGGAGACTGGTGTACAGAGAATATTCTTGCTTTGCTTTTAAAACATTCTACTTTTAGATTCAAGCTGAATAAAATCCTCCAAGTATTTGTCTGGCCTTGACAGCTGTAGTGGACTTCTGAATGGTTTAAAGCTATGTACTTTACAGAATTAAGGCTATGGTCATATATGAGTCATAAAAATGTTGCATTTCAAAGTTAGCAAAAGTTCAGTATCTGCATGAAAAGGTTTTGTGGCAGGTCTTGGCTTTTAAATAGAGTCCCAGAAAGAGATACAAGCAGCAGTAATTCAGTTCTTGATCTGAGAAAAAAGAATAAGCATGTGATAGCAGACAATCACACCTCTCCATGTAAAGTCTTAACTTTACAGTAATCTATGCAGACCTTTCTCCACTGAAATGACATAGTTAAACAGTGGCTATACTCATATACCACTGTTTCCAGTGATGGAAACATGGTGGACAGAATGGTTCTCAAGCTGTTTTATCACCCATGAAAGTCTGGGGGAAATGGAAGATGTATTGTTGTAATATATGCTCCTACAATGTACTACATCTGTTGCCCTTCAGACCATTTTCTGACCTGAATGGTAATTAGAGGGGGAGATCTTGTGGCAGATGGGCATAAAAAGGTCATGACTGATCCATACATAGATTTGTTGGGAATTTTCTGACTGTTCTTTTGCTAGGAAAAGTTTAACAAGTCAAAGAGGTGGTTTTGGACTGCTTCCTTGGATGCAGAAGAGTATTTCTTCCTGAAAACAGGCAAAAGTAGTAGGATGGCTGATAGCTTTCCAGTTTAGGGTACTCAGATTCAGGTGAGAATTAAACCCACCACAGGAGATTTCTCTTACAATAGGGCTATAAAGTTTGTCTCTTTCTCCTGCTCTCTGAATATTTTTTTTTCTTTGTTTCTTTTTTTGTGGAAAATGTAAAAAACTTCAGGTTCTTTCCCTATGAAATGAGAACACCTCTTTAAATCTCAAATTTCTGTAGTCAAAGCAAACCAATGTCCTGCCAAGTACTAGCCCTAAACTAAAAGGAGAATTGGCATTTAAGATGCCTCGCTCAACTTCTTTCACTTCTTCCTTCCTGTCTATGCCTTTTGTATATTTATTTGGAGCAAATGTTCTTTCCAGATAACATGTCTATAGCTCTTGTGTAAATTATCCATGGAGAGACATCTTGTCCATGAAGTAATTACTTCATAGTTGCAAGGATTACAGTCAGGAGATTAGGTGCTTCATCCTACTACCATCTACTACTCCATCCATGCTACCACCAAAGTATTAACTGTGTGTGTATATAACCAAGCTACAAGACTTTTGCAGCAGAATGGTATTTTGGCCACCAAATGTGTGACTGTATATTCAAACTGCTCAATTCATTACAAGTATGTGCTATTGCAAGGTTGTGGATATACAGAAATACACTGAAATGTGTCGTATGTGTCCAGTTTATGCAGTCCATTATTTCAGTCATTTGAATATCTTTTTTTCTAAATAAGAGCTGAATCAGCACACTTATGTGGGTGCATTTTGAACTCTATGAACTCAGCAAAAGGTTGACTGATTTTTATTACAATTTAAATTAGTGTATTACTTCTACATTTTTTCTTGTTCTTCACTCTTTTTGTTTAATTTTAAATGACAAGCCTGTGCCTTTTTTTTCCTATTCTAGATAGTATGACGTGTTTTAGTTCAGATCACATTTTTACAGATGAGCTATAAACCCTTGGGATTTATAATGGAAATGGGGACAAATTCTTAACCACGCTGGCACAAATTATGCAGCAGCTATAATGACACCTTGAGGTTTGGTGGAAGGTGACAGTTATCATCTTTTTATCTTTTCTCTTTGGGCAAACACACATCAACATAGATCTTGACATTTTCTTTCAGGAAGCAGTGGAGCTAGAGAAATATGTCACTGTTAATCACCTTCAAATTCTCATATGACATCATAAGGGCATCTACTCTTAAGAATCTTAAGTAAAATTATTTTGGTGTAATTGCTAAAAATATTGATATGGACTTTTTGTAATTGTTCACAACAGATACAAACAAAAAAGCATTTTACATTATTTGATTTGAAGAGTATTAAATGGAGGAATTCCTTCCTTGATATGGGATTAAGGGTGCCAGCTTCAACAGAGTTCTTTTTAAAAATAAATAAATAAAATCCAGAAATGCCAAAAGTCATGGCTTATGTTTTGGGGAATATTATAAACAATCTGTACCTGTAACATAGTCCACAAAGAATATCATAACACATTTAGAGGGGAAAGGGAAGAATTGATTTTCAGATGCTGTAATTCTGGCTCCTTTCCAAGGCACTGGAATAAATAAAAAAGTTTGAAATGTTAAGTTCTACCAATCAAGTTTGAAAAATCTATATCTTATTTCTTATTTCTTGCGTGTCTGTGATGTTCATAATTCATTTCTTTTTTGTCCTTTTCAAATAATCCCCGTTAGAATGTTACCACCTAATAGGTGTGTATATGAGGGGACATAAAGTGATGGGAGGTTAAGTCCAGGTTAAGTCCTGAAGTCTGCTTAAACATAATTCCTAAATCTCCACTGAAACATGGCAGAAATTCTTCGGTAAAGTCCTGTGATAAAAATGTACTGCAAATGAAATGGCAAATATTGTAACAATTTCATTAATTGCCTACGTGCTTTGGGTCTGGGGGAAGGGCACTTGTAGTTCATGGCAGCCAAATTTCTTGCGCGAGTTGGTAAACAAATTTGTTGTTTAACTAATGGCAATTTAATTACCGGATTAAATGTAACTGTAGAATGAAACTTTTATTATGGCACTTAAAGAGCCAAATGTTCAATGACGCTGCCATGATACTTCTCACCAAACTAGGAAATGCAGGGGTACATGTGTGCAAAAACGTCTGTGCCCATGGGGGTAAAAAAGCGTTTGGAAGTTTCACAGGTGCGTTTGACTAACTGCTGGAAGATCTTGTGAGAGAGGCAGGCCGTGGCATCATTTTGTTCTCATTCCGAGCTGCTTTCGTGGGCTGGAAGAACCCCTGCTGTATGTCTGCTGAAACTAGAGCAAAGTATCTCTGAGCTGCGGGAATTCGTGGAGCCTCTCGTACTGTGGCAGCGGGCTGCGGCACCATCGAAGTACTGGTGTTGATTCAGGGAAGGACAGTCAGCTCAAACAGTGCATACCCAGTGTCCTTCAGCTCGCTTCCTGCTTACCTCCCAGAGCCAGGACTGTATGTCAGACACCTCTGTCCCACCTCAGCAGCCTCTCACTGTGCACTCAGCTGGCTGGCTGAGCCCTGCTGCAGGGTGGGAGAAAAGCCTGAGCGCCCATGGAGTAGTCAGCCAGGGTGGCACCTGCAGGGGCTGGCTCTGAGAACCTCAGAGAGCACCACATGCTGAAGAGCAGCCCGTTCTGGGTTGTGTGGCCAGGCGATGGTATTGTAAAGGTGCTTTCATAGCGTTAGCATGATACCCTGCAGCTAGTAGCAGTGTCTTTAGCATGAGCTAGATAATTGCGTATGTCGGATGTAGTAGTTACTTTTGTCAACCCATAGAAAAATTGAGGTTGGAAAGGACTTCTGGAGGCCATCTTGTCCAAAGCCTTCCTCACAGCAGACCTCAGTATTCCAGATGTGGCCTTGTAAGTGCCAATTAAAGAGGCACTGTTGTCCCCGTTGATGGCTTTCTTAAGTACCTGTGTCCTGTCCTTAGCTGGAAAGCACAGGCATCAGTTACAGATGTTCCTTGCAGACATTGCTGTAGCTTTCATGGGTGCATCGTGCTGGAGTGTAATAAATTCTTGGAATTATTCTTCAGCCTGGACTTGCTATGAAATCACAGAGCTATGTTTTAAACCGTATGTCAAAATGGCATGACAGAAGCCAGAAGTGCTGTATCATGATTTTAAGAGAACAAATAATTGTAACAGATGGGCTGTGACAAAGCAAACCTTTGATTAAACAAATGCCGTATCATTGATCATTGGGAAAGGGAACAAGGAAAATTATTTAAAACATGTGAAAAGGAAAGACATATATATTTTAAGGAAGATAAATATTTTAGGCCATTGAGAAAGTCTACTTAAAGTTACTTTTGTAATACCCAAAACTCCAGTGTGTCAATCTAGCTTTTTTTAGTTTTTCTTTGAGGAAATATTACACTGATTTTGTAACGTGACCTTGAGAGAATAAATGCTTCCATTCTTTTTTTGTTTTGGTGTTCCAAGATCAAAACTGTTCCTCGGACTGGCAGCCCATCCCAGAATCTGACAGCTCATTTGGCTTTGTTTTATTCTTATCCACTATTGCTGATATTAAAGGCATAAGTATCCCGGTGATAAGTGTTTCCGGTTTCAGAGAGGAACTTCGTCCTCTCAGAGTTCAATTTCATAAGAACAAAGTGGAGGTATTTTTAAGTATCGTACTGTATTTTCTATGGCCATCCAATAGTAAATCCTGTAAATTAAATACTCTGCATATTGTATCTGAAGGTAAAGAACCATTGATTTTAAACATTTGGAGTATTACCATGTTGGAGTTTAACAGAATGTTTAGTCTTGTTACCTTTCTAAATTTTTACAGCTGTAGTAGTACTATATTCTCTTGTTTTCCAGCTTATTTAAACACTATAAACTCTACGAATACCTCTTCCACAGTTGTGGAGAAGAACTTTTGATAAGTAATGAGGTAAGTCATTTATATAGATGGAACTCATTAAGCAGAGTTATTTAATGAATGCACCGTGGCATATGTTTTATATTGCTCAAAGCGACTTCATGTCAACATTACTGCATTACTAACGTAAAATGGCTGATTAAAGAATACAAGTTAGATGTTTTGATCCTCATATTCAAAATAAATTTTGGATTTCTAACAAGTGTAAATTCATTGCTTGGTTAAGATGTTAGTTCTGTTCAATCAGGAATTCTTTTGTGTATGTATTTATAAGTTGATGCGTGTAATTTGAATTAGCAATGCATGAGTCAGGCTCTGTTCTAAAATGGGCAATGAAAATCAGAAAAGGTTGTGTACTCAGCCCAGTCTGACCACAATCCTAATATTTCTGTATGCATGTGTGTGTGCAGAGTTTTGATTCTGCTGTAGCCACCGGCAGTTAATTATACTGACTATAAAGAAACAAGCTAGCTAGAAATTCAGCATTTTGAAAGCATTTAGTTAATAATAGTGAATTGGCTTGACTGTAAACTCTGTCATGTATTCTAACTTATATGTGAAAAAATACATAGGAAAATGCATTGATGCAGGATGGGGCTTTTAATCAAATGGACAGATTCAATTCATCAAATAAACCTTTCTTTAGCCTGACTGCATTTTGAGGATATATGTTACAATACATTAAAAAGGATTTACATTTATAACTTATATTAGGAGACAACTGGTTGCTCAGAGAGGCATGGTAGTGGAATTTTTTGGATGGCACTTGTATTTTAGCTTATCAGTACATTACGAAGTTAAAATTGATGCAGTAGAAATTTTTCTTTGCACTTTAAGCTGATGGTTTGACTCTGTAAACGATGTGGGATAGTTTATTTCCATGTTGCCTTTAAATAGCCACGGTTTAAAAAAGATGGACTTCTCTTAACATCGATGCAAGTATTTGGAAATTATTCTCATAATTTGTAAGGTGGGTTAAAATTACAACTGTTATGAAATCAGTAACAAAACCATCATTACATAAGCAGAGCAGAACTTCATGTTACCGTGTTAGGGATGGGTTTTTTATATTAGCTAATCGGATCAGTGGCTGGTTGCCACTTTCTAATTGGCAAAATTAATTGTAATGAGGCTTTGATTAAGTAATTTCTTGTGCAAATTTGGGTGATGTATCTTATCAATTGTAGGCTAGCTTAAAAGAAATTTCTTTGTTTCCTTAAATTTGTTTCTGGGTGGCTGAGATCAGTGTACATTGTCCCAGCCACAGAAGAAGTGGTTGCTCCACACAGTCTGTCTGCTGGGGAGCGCCACCTCTGCTGAAGGTACCACCTCCATTAGGGAATGGCAGAAACGTGTTTCTGTGAATTACTTTGGTGATGATCCCTCAAAGGAACAATTGCAATCTACAGTTATAACTGACACAAAAGTATTCATGACGATTTTTAGCCATAACTCTTCTACGACCGTATCTTACCTATGCACCAGTTAGGTTTAATCCATCTGTTTTGTATTCTGAATTCCGTGGCAGAGAGTCTTTAATTTGTCCAGCCACACTGCAATGCCCAAGAAAATCAATATTTATATTCCTGTAGAGATTATTTTGATAGGGTGATATATTGTTCTTCAATAAGTAACAGTTTATGGCATTGAAACTGCACATACAGATATATGGCATTATTTGCACTTGCTTTATGTGTTAAAATGTGGTGAGAAGTGAACCTGACATAAACTTCTAGTTCTTTGCTACAACTTTGTTATATTTAGAAATGCTTGTCCATAAAGGAGAGCATCACTTCCTCTGTTTATAGACCCTTAGATGAACAGCTCAAACCCTGACAAATTAGTGGGGCTGTTGTGGTTTGGTGTGTATGGCTCTGGTAGGAGCACTCCTGGTGTTGCGTGCTCTGCAGTGCATCTGCTTAGAGAACAGAAAGGGGCAGGAGGTGGACTGGGAAATCTGCCTGTTGAAAGCAGACAGTAAATCTGTGCTGAAAGAACGACTGCTGCCTTGCTATGTAGATCAATGTCTTAGCAAAAAGAACCAAAACCAAACAGAATATATGTGTAGACACACTGTGGCCTACAGCTGCATTTGATCCTTAATCTCAGCTGAGATCTGCTAATGTCTAAAAAGTTTTCTTTTAGCTCCAGCTATAAAAGTCTGTTCTTTTGGAATGGGGGACTGTAAATTGTGGTGGCTAAATTTGCCCAAATAACAAAAGTCGTGGTGTTCCAAGACCTTAATTACAGTATTATCTCGTTTTGCAAATGAAGACTTTAAGACAAGTCAGTGAAATGACCTGCTTCAACTGAGATGATTTGCTTCGAGTGAAATGGCTTGCTTTAGCTCAGTGAGTAAATTTGTGCTCAGTGTGTGCCAAAAGTATTACCTCCTGAATAAAAATCCAACAGCCTAATGAGAAGACTTGCTTCTTTAAAACAGATGCAGCTATAACAAATAAAAGCAGTACTTAGTGTTGTAACAGATATCCTTTTAGAGAAACAGCAGTATGTGTTCCAGAAAAATCTTAAAACAATGACTTGTAAATTCATTGGATTTTATTTTTTTCTCTAGCACAGGCAGTATTCTCAATCAGGTTTCCTTTTTGATCTTTCGCTGCAGTTATTTCCAAATGACCTTGTCATTTCCTGTGTAGAATAAAATCAGACAAGAAAAAGGAAATGACTCAAAACTCAGATTATGCATACAATATCTGTGTCCATGCCACTTAACAAAATTTAAGTTACTTAAATGTGGCATGTAATTAGTGGAGTTCACAGTCTGGTTAATATTCTGCAGTTGATGCAGCTAGCATAATAGAACCATCTTGGTAAAATACAGACAGTATTTGTCTAAAAAAGAAAAAAAAAAAGAAGAAGAAAAAAAAAAAAAAGCCTGACTAATTTAAATATATTTTTGCACTAGTTAAAGCCTTTAAACCAAACTGCCTGAGGTGATCATATTACCTAGGAAAAACAAAAAAAAAAAGGTTAAAACTGAAAGACAGGAGTGCTGGGTTAGATGATAAAACACACATCACACATCTAACCTACTTTGGCAGTATTTAAAACTTGCCTTTCCAGCTATCAAATCCCTTATTTCTCCTTCATTTCAGATCTACAGAGACCTATATATATATATATGAATACCTGTTAGAAAACATAACAATACAAGGAATTACTGAGAAGCGTTAAGATTGCCAAGTAAATTTGTTGGTTTTTTTCTGTTACTATTATGAGCAGTTCCCCACATTTAGAATGATTACAGGAGAAGCATTGCTTTAGCTCTTCTGTGGCTATGATCCAAAAATAAAATGCATGTGGTGCTGACATACCAGAATATTGTTGTTAAAGGTACTGGTTTTTCCTTTTGTCTGTTCTGGAGGTTTTGCTGTCTAGCTGTGATTTTGTACACCTATATTAGCCTGCAATTTTGAAGAAAGCAAAAGTAGTACAGACTAAACCTTGATGTGCAGGGATTCGGTGGAGCAATTCCTATTAACACATGTCAGATCTTATAACAAAGGTTTAAATTGTTAATAAGTGAATTGCATAGAAGTTTTTATTATTTTCTATTGCTATGGTCAGTTAACTTATTTTGCTCTGATAGGATGATCTATTATAGCACATCTTCTATTTCTTTCTCACAATTGCAAATTGTACCTTATACTGCAGTTCATGTTTTTGCTGCTCTCTGTTGTGTATTTTTGAATAGGCTAAGATCTTTTGGGATTATGTCTGCTTTGAAACATTTCCTAATAAAAATAATGTGGTTGGTAAATCTAGTTTTATTCCTAGTTGCTTTAGCCAGCCTGATGGAGTAATCTGCTATTTTATGGCCCAGATGACTAGCTAGGTTTGACTTCTTGAAATAGTAACATACAATGTAATTTTCTTTAGAGATGTCATAGTGGGTCAGATTGCAATAAAAATATCGAAGATTAAGTTTAATGGCAGTGCAGATTCAGTATTATAGCAGTCACTAGATATCATCCTCT
Organism: Actenoides lindsayi; assembly: GCA_025331215.1. Classification (NCBI taxonomy): domain Eukaryota; kingdom Metazoa; phylum Chordata; class Aves; order Coraciiformes; family Alcedinidae; genus Actenoides; species Actenoides lindsayi. The sequence continues at coordinate 3,095 of WTSP01025616.1, read as the reverse complement.
GTATTTAGAGTTCCAACACAGTTCCCATTAATGCCTTCTTTCCATGTACTACTTACTGTCTGAAACATTAAGCTTTTGGACTATGTCTGGTCTTTATCCAATTGTGGGTTGTGTTTGTTTGGGTTTTATTAATTTTGAACAAAATCCCTTCTGTGTTTGAATTTAAGGGGGTGGGTAGGAAGAACATACTACTTGAAAGCTAATAAAGCTTTTTTTTTCTGATGGCAAAAGACCCAAAGTCTGGGACTTGATTTTGATATGTAATCCTCGTCAGGTGTTGCATATTTAGATTGGTTAATCAATCATTTAAACAATTTCTCTCAATGATTTCTTGAGAACTGCATTTTAAAGATGTATGAAACCAGAACATTTCCAGAAGCGTATCAGTTCCCACTAGAGAGACTTGTTGAAAGTCCCAGCTAATGGAGAACATGCTTTCCAAAGCTTGGAGGTTTCAGGTATTTGCCATGCTTAAAAAGCAGAGTTGATTTTCTCTAGCTTTGTTTTGTAAACACCACCATGGAAAAGACATCAAGGCTGCTTTGAAGGAAATAAGAGCAAAGGACTGGAAGGGACCTCTTGCCACTTTCTTGTAGGAAAATGTATATAATCCTCTTCAGAAACATGTCAAACTCTGGCTTAAAAAGTTCACTTTTTTGTCTTTGTTCTTCTAGTTAGAAAGCTGCCCTGGCACCTGGTTTCTGTAATGGTTACAAAACATGTAATTTCTAAGTGTATTCATGACAAGCTTACATGTGTTTGTCCTTGTGCCAATTTGTGCCAGTATTGACCTTTAGTTTTTGCTTCATCCTCAGTGTTTATTCTTCTAGTGTATAAAGAGACAGCAATTTTATTGTCAGCCTTCATTTAGCTAAACTAGAAAAGCCAGCCTTCTCTAATCTTTGCTTTCAAGGTAGGCTTTTGATACAGGCATTCTTACATATGTACCAGCCTCTAGTCATCCTGATGGCCTTTTTCTATAACTGGACTGCTTTAAATCCGTTTTGTTTGACCATAAATGACCAAACCGACCTAGTATTGTTGCTGAGATAAAAGCAAAGCCTTGTACAATATCAGTAGTCCTGCCTTTTTTTGCTACTGGGAGTAGCCTACACGATAGGTCCTAGAATCACATTTTATACCTATATCACGTGGCTGTCTCATCATAGGGTCACTATTCTGGTTTTCCTTTATTACCATATTTTCCAGCTGAGGTACTCCCTGTGCACATTAAGTTTTTTTAAAGAAATTATGTCCCTACAGTGTCACCTCACAGTTTGTCATTGAACACAAGAGTGAGTAGCCTCCAAGATATTCAGTCCCATCCATATGATATTCCTGCCCTCTCATGAACTGATCATGTCTCTTGCATTTCTTTTGTCTAGAAAATTAGTTATTATATTAAGTAAACTATTAATTTAGTCTGGCATTGTGTGTCTTTCATAAACTGATGTTGCGTTATATCCCATTTTACTTTAATTTCCACGTCCTTATTTATGTTTTTCTTCAAAACACGTTCCTCAGACCTGTTCTGCTATGAAGATCAAAACTACAGCTTCAAGAGTAGGTTCATTATTTTAGGATTATGAATGTTTAAAACTAGCAAACTGGTACTTGGTCTTTTGATGTCTGAGGGGTAATTTTTTATGCCCGTTACAGAAGCATGTAGTACCCAAGACTGGATTACTGAAGTAAGCAGCTGGAGAGCCAGTGGGTTTTGTGACAAAAGTCACTGATCCTCAGTCCTTTGATCTTGAAGCTTGCTATGGCTATAACCAGAGAGATCTTGAAGGACTTGTAATTAGTCTGAATGAAAAGTGGAATCTGTTGGAACTGTATGCAGTACTACTTGAAATTTTTAAGCATTTCTTACACAGTAGAGACCAACTTTGTTTTTCAAAGACTGTCTTTAATATACTTAGTTGCCAGTAGTGAATATATACTGGCCTTCAACAGTTACATTTCCATGTAGGTCACATGCTGATGGTCTACAGCAATTTTAACATTCCTGAGTTTTGGTAGCTGAACTGTGCAGCCCTGAAAGCCAGTGAGAGCTCCAGAGAGTTAGTGGAACTCATAAGCCAATGCTGAATACTTTTACAAATCTTGCTTTAGAGAATGATTAACAAAATGGTTTTTTTAACTTATTTTCTTAGGAGACATCAAATACAAACCAAACCTGCTTTTTAATTTTTAATGCGTGAAGTCGTGAAAGTAATTCAGGCAGGAAAAATGCCAAATAGCTGACACAGGCTGTGCCTTCAGTATGCTGAGTGCTGTGGTTCTGACCCAGGCAGAGTTTAAACACGTGCCTCTTTTTCAGCGCCTGGGAACTTGTATTTCAATGGACCTATTCACATACATAACAAAATAATTGGAACTAAGCAACAATCAGTAATTTTGTTTCATTGAAGACTCTGATATTTTTGCAGTTTGATTTAATTCCAGTTGAAAACAAAAAAATGAACACTTTTAACAGAATTGCTATTCTTACACGTCTCTGTTTAAACTCCCTCACACCAAAGCATTGCTCTCGAAGACCGTTTCAGAGCTCAAGCTCCATCCTGGCACCATACAGCACGGCTGGCTCTGCTGGAGCAAGGTCCACCTGATTTTGGGGTCTGCAGTGTGCCCTCAGTTGTCCATAGGCCTGTGGCTGGGGAGACAGGAATCTAGAAAGCAGGTTGCTAGGTCAGCCAACGTGACCAACCATGTCAAAAGAGCTTTGTACGTAAGCTGGTGAGAACCAGGTAGGCTGTTGCTGGCATGTTGATAGAAAGCAAACTCCATCCTAATTTTTTAGGTAGTTCAAGGAATAACATTTCTAAAGAATCTGCCCAAAAGGAACCAAAAATATTATTTTAACCTTTTAATTTTATTTTAATTAATACAATTCATTATATCCACTGCAGAACAATACTATTTTCAGTGTTAAAGTCTTCCATGTAACATAGCATGGATCAAGGAGTTACTCAAGAAGGTACTGTATTTCATTTATATTTTGCTGGTTCAAATTTAGCTGCCTTTTTTTTTTTTTTTTTTTTTTTTTTTTTTTATTGTATGTCAGCAGGTACCATTTTGGTACTTGCTGGTCC
>WTSP01025615.1:0-11822 GCA_025331215.1 Actenoides lindsayi | reverse complement strand
AGTTAATTAAAAGAACTGAGCTGAAAAGTAAAATTACTGAACAGAATTAGTTCTGTTCTCACTCAAACCAGGACACATTCACAACTCTCTACCTCTCAACAGCCACCTACAGCACAGATGCATGAAGAAAAAGTTTCATTACTTGGAGTGGTCTTCATGTTTCAACGAGATGCATATCCTTCCTTACCCTGAGATCCTCTGTCCATATCTTGCTCCTATAGATCATGGCCTAACGCTGGCTGCTGCAGAAGACAGGAAAGTGCACTTTTTTCAGCTAAAACTGAGCTAGTGATTATTGCTGCAGCAAAAAGCAGCTTAGTTTGTGCTGCATCCTACATAAATATGATGGACATCGTCAAGAATCCTCAGCTAAGGGCTGGAGGCAGAGGTGACAAGAGAGGAAGGCGAAGCATCTGAGACCTTCCACTAGCTGCTTTTAGTGCAAGATACCCAGGCGGCCCAGTTTGGTCTCTTTAGGCCTTTTTCTCACACTAGTCCTCCCCACTGCAGAGGGGAATGAGGTAAGGCAAATACAAAACATACGCTTGTGTTTTCCCAAGATCAAATACACTGGCTCTGTGCAAGGCAAAATAAACACATGAGCAAAAAATGACCTGGTAATAACAACAGCATGGTCTGTGGAGGCAGAACTTTTTTTCAGAGCACTTCCCTGCTTTAGAGAGGGTGGATCACACTGGGAGCTTTCAGAAAGTGCCTCACTGATAAATAAAGCCTGCAGATTTTTTTTAGACAAGCCTCCTCTCACTGGAAGCCTGGGCTTCAGCAAACACATGAGAAGAGCTCCAGAGAATGAGGTGTTTGCTGGAGGCACATCCACAACGCTTCATCCGTAACAGCTCCACTAATAATTGGTCAGAATAAAAAGTCTAAAGCACTGGGAAATGTCATATTCCATACACATGTTAACAGCTCACATGCAAACTACAGCAGAATCAACTCTGTCATCTTGCCACCAAGGTGGAAACAACTGAATTTCAGTGCAAGCTTGGAAGAGAAGTGGCAGGCTGATGGAAACAGGTTGAGCCTCAGCAAAACTCAGCCTCTGGCCATTAAGACAATAGGAAAATGTCCACAAGTCGCAGAGTATTGTAGATGCAGCCGCTGGAAAGCTTGATTCCTTCGCCTCCTTTGCTCTGTCTGCTAATGGACATACTCACCCTTCTCCTCTGCAGCATCCAGGGACTCCTGCCAGGAACCACAGTCTCTCCTTTCCACTTTGTTAGCAGTTGGTGACTGCAGGGACACCATAACCTTCCGCATGTTCATGAGGCAGTGAGATTTGCTGCCTGCCCTCCCAGACTGATGCAAGCAAGCTCTCTGCAGCGGACATTAAACCTTGTCCTTGGTTCCAAGACGGTTTTTGTTCTGCCTCGCCTTGGATCAGAACTAAACTGGGGCTCGTGTCTATTTAGTTCCAACCAGAGAGAGCTGTAACTAGCATCATTCCAGGGTTTTCGCATCATTCCAGGGTTTTCTAGCAAAAATTTAAACTGAAGAGTCTAACAAAAATTTAAAACTACTCTTTGACCCCGAGCATCTAGGACCTCCTCTCAGGCTCAGCTTACTGGACTGCCCTTACTACCTGCAGGCCATAGCTTGGCTCCTGACTAGAGGTGTTCAACATTCAGATCATTCAGGGCTGAGACCATTGCATAGAGCACGAGACCAACGAGGCTGCCAAACCACATGCAGAAGCTGGACCACTGGTGGGAGTGGCAGATCCTCTGGAGTGACAGAACCTGGTCTGTAAGGAAAAGGGCTGAGATCTACAGCCAGCCTGGAGCTCTGGCACCTTTATACAACAGAAGATACTTTCTTCTGGTGTCCTGCTGCCATTAACAGCAGTTCACTGCAGACAATTTCCAAACCATTGTACTCTGTGTAACAAGGCTTCTATTGCCACGTGAACCAAAGCTTATGGACCTCACCACGGCAAAAAAGAGTATCAGCTAGACTACTCAATGGAACCTGTATTGTAAGGGAAACCATTTCAGTACAAGTATAATACTCCAGTGAAAAAGTGTTAGATCTTCTTACAGAGCATGAGGTGGAAGAGTGGCAGCTTAGAGTTAATCCATGTTTAATTACTAACTTTACTTACGAACACCAATTTATGAATTGCCTAAATTACTAATCTCTTATCTGAAAAATATCATGCTGAAGTCCTGTACTGGCAAAAACATGCCAGGTTTAACAAAAAAATCAATACGGATTTTGGGTAGGAAATGAGAACTACAAAAAGAAGAAACCCTACCCCCAAACCCCACAGCCTGCTATTGTTCACAACTACCTGCATATAATTAATTACCCACAGAGGGCTTGGGAAATACCAGTGCAGAACAGACAGAAGTGTTAGCAATGCCATCAAGGTAACTAGTGCATTAGGAATCTTCCTCCTCTAAAATCTGGTAGCGCTCTACAAATGACATTAAATGACACTGCCAGCAGCACACACACATCAATATACATTTTGCTGTAGTCTCATCATGTTCAGTTGTCAGCTGGCAGAAGATATGTCAGCATACTCCGCATTTCAGTCCTGGATATTATATTTTAAAATATTTAAGAGCTTTGCAGGACATTTATTAAGCTCCACTAAAGTGACAGACACTCAGGTCTCTCAATTCTTCTCAATTTTTATGCAGCAAGAACACCTTAAACCTATCATTCTTAACTTCTAGTAAGATAAACTGCTGCAGTGAACTTGATAAGGCAATGACCGATTATATCCCCTCCAATCTTCATGCCACGGTAGTAAAGCACATTCAGCAAAGAAGAGCTGTCACTCCTGCCAAATCTGGAGAGGGAAGTCAGAGAGGCAGTGCAAACTTCATGAGAGAAGCGTGTCTGCCACCAGACAGGTTCAGCAAGACAGACTGAACACCTCCAACACCTGTTTAAGTTTGCCTCTGACTCCTGGATCAGAAAGCTTCTTTTATTTATATCAGGCAACACACAGAGCTTTTACCCAAGTTCCACATAAACAGTGATGGAAATATAGACACTGTATACACCACACAGATGCACACTGGCTTCAGGAGAGTCATTTTGTGCTTAAACTCCTGGAAGAACCTTCTCTGTGAGAGTGTGGGAACTCCTGCTTTCCTTTCTTTACCAGACTCCAGAGGGACTGTTCCCATACCAGATCTCACACACATACCTATGTCAACACACAGGCGGTTTCTCCGGACTCACGCGGTACTCAGCTCGACCCCACCGAGCACACACGGACTTCACGACCTACAACGAACGGCAGGACAGGGATGCGAGGACGGTGCAGCACCTGCCGATTTCCTCCAGACTTTTGTATTTCTTGCGCCAAGAGCCAGACCAAGTAAACGAGGCCGGCTGTATTTCATCGCCAATTAATTACGGAACAACGGGCCCAGACACCGGGGCCCTGAGAGGGACCCGAACCGCACCCCTTGCTGCTGCTGGCCGCCCTCCCCCCGTCGCTCCGGGCCTGGAGGCCAAGCGCGACCAGCGCAGGCAGCGGCTGCCCAGGGCGGGGCGCGGCTCGGGCAGGGCCGCCGGGGTCCTGGCGGCTTCTCCCGGCAGCACGAGGGGCAGCCCGCGCGAAGCGCTGCGCCGGGCCCGTGCCAACGGCCGCCTCGCGGCACCCCAGCGTCAGCGCCCGGGCCCGGCCAGTGCGCGGCGGCCGCTCCGTCGCCGCCCACCCCCTGCGCCGTCGCTGACCCTGCCGGGCGACGCCCCAGCACCGGCGGGCCGGGCCCGCAGGGCACTGGCTGCGGGCCCGCTCCCCTCAGGCTCCGCCCGGGGGAAAGGGGGAGGCGGGGCCACCCCGTGCGTTTCACGCGCTCCCTTTGTTCGGAGGCCACGGGAGGCGCTGCCCCTTTAAATCTCCCAGCGCCGGCCCTACCGGCGCGCCGAGTTGAAGGCGCCGCGCGATTGGTCACAGCGCCTCCCGCTGATTGGTCCCTGGGAAGAGCGGTGCGTCCCGCCTCCCACGGCTTATAGGCGAGGCCGGCTGCTCATCCAGAGCGTGAGTTCCTGAGTGGGTGAAGCAGTGGTCCCTGGAAACAGTTCCGGGAAACCCCGCGTGTTGCCGGGGTCGCGCCGCCGTCCATGAGGAGAAGGAGGAGGGTGGGGAGCGGCGGGGGCGCGCGGCGCGGCCCGGCCCGGCCGGGGCCTGGCCACCGGAGGAGGCTGTCCCGCGGGGGGCCCGGCGGTGTGGGGCGGGCTGAGGGAACGCGAAGTGGGGCGCGGGACGGCCCCGGCCCGCGTGGTGACCTTGGCCGGCCCCTCCGCGGCCGTTCGGTGTGTCCGTGTGTCCGTCCGTGACCCCCCCCGCGCCCTCCTCGGGGCCGCGGCCCGCGGTAACGGCGCGTTCGGGCCTTCTCCCGGTAGCCGCGGTGACCGTGGCGGGTCGGAGCGCCCCAGCCCGGCGGCCGAAGCTGCGCCGGGTTTGCCCGTTTGTGCCCCGGCGTAAAACGGACGGGGCGCGGATCTCCTGCCCCCGCTGCGCGCCTCTGGCGCCGGGGGTGCGGAATGAATGGGACCGAGGCGGAGCGGCCCAGCCGGGGCTTTCCCGCGGCGGGCAGGGCTGGGATGGGGGACGCCGGGAACGGGGGTGTCGGGTGTTGCTCGGCGGTTCGATCCGCGGTGACGGCACCGAACGGGACCGGCGAAAACCGCGCAAAATTCCCGGTAAGTGCGACGTTGTCCCGCCCGGTACACGCACCCGTGATGGCTCAGTCTGCTTCTAATTTCCGTGTAAAAAAAACCCCAATAACGGGGAAGAGGCAGCTCCGTGAAGCGTGGAGCCCCTTCGGGGTGCCAGCACTGCCCCTGCCCGTGGCACCGAGTCCCGGTCGGACGGGGACAGGAGCCGAGTGGCCGGATTGCCGCTCTGAGCGCGGCTCCAGCGCATCCCGGGCCAAATCCGGCACCCCGGCGCTGCAGGAGAGGCCGGCGAGGCTTAATTAGCCACCTTCGTTCTGTTGAGCCCGCTTCGGTGACCCGAAGCTGGCCGCGTGCAGCGGCTGCCGCCGACACGGACCTCCCGGAGCAACGCGGACGAGGAAGGAGCCGAACTTCTCCGCCAGGCGCTTTCTAAGAGCGCGATCCGGCTGTCGAGGAGGAGCCGCTCGCTCTGGACCCGGCGTTAACCCGCCGGCACCGGGACTTCCACGTGCTCGGCCGCGGAGCCCGAGGGAGGGGGTGGTTCCCTGGGGCTCTTACGAGCGGTGGCTTTTTGCCCCGCGTCCCCGGCGGGGCGTTCGCTTCGGCGCAGCCGTCCCGAAACCCGCGCGTCGCGGGGCTGCCGCGTCCGGACGCGACCGAGAGCGAGGAGGACGTGGTGAGGTTGGAGTTTTTCGGTCGATGTCAGTAGAATGCATCATCTTGAAACTCCAGTGCTGCTGCAGCCCGCTTGTGGTCGTCTACGGGCTGAAATGAGGAGGGTTAGTGAAAAAGAAAAAGGAAAAATAAATCAATTCTGACGGGGGTTTATAAACAAAAGCGAAACTACTTCTGCAGAGGAGCCTTCTCATCACGCTGGGGGTGATAATCTCGTTCAGCCGATGGTTTCTCCGGTGTCCTCGAGCTGTAGAGCTGTCCAGATACCATCCAGGAAACAAGAGATGGGCTCCTGGTAGGCGCAGCCCGTGGAGGGGACAAGGGACCACGGGGACGGGGTCGGAAAGTTCCGGAATCGCACCGAGCCGCCAACAGCGAGACCTGAGGGTCAGCTCCTGAGAAGCTGCTTCTGTGACGGTGATTCAGCAGGAGCCAGAGCTGCAGAAAACCACCGCTGAGAAGCTTCTAGAAGCCGTGGTGCGAGGCTGCTGCGATCGTCGTCTGCGCAGGGTGCCGAGAGGAGACGGCAGGACGCGCGGTGGCCGCTCGCAAAGCCACCGACGCGGGCGAGTGGCAGCAAGTGCAGATGTGACGGGAGGAGTCCTGGCCCGGCGCGGAGCACGGGGGACTGGTTCCCTGGGCCGTGGTTTGCTGTCGTTTGAATTAATGCCTCTGTTTCAGAGAAGTCTAAATCCAGCTGGGGACATGGGGTCCGAAGCTCGTGCTCGGGCTGGCCCGAGGGTCCCCTGGGACTGGTTTGGTCAAGTGAGGAGACTCCAGCGTGATGGGTGACGATGCTTCAGAGCCCTGGCAGCGCTTCTCGGCCCCCGTAGGAAAGGAGGAGATTTTCTGTGGGTGTAAGGGACCCGTCTCTGAGGTGCCAGGAGCGTGTCACCATCGGCTTCTGCTGGCACCATGGTCTCCCAGTGCTCTCCCTGTGGGCCCTGTGGATTCCCTGGGAGTTCCCTCGCCTGTGGCTTGGCAGTTCTGACGTGTCCTGCGTGACTGGTTTGAACGGCAAGCCCTGAGCGAGGCAGATCAGACACCACAGGAAGGTTCCCATCCTCCTCTGGGGAGGGCGAGATGCGAAACCCAGATACTGCGGGGCGGCTCCGACCTCGCTCTCCTCGCAGCAGCGCGCTCTGGGTGCCGAGCACCCAATGCCCGGGGAGGCCGCGTGCTTTTGGCATTGGAAACGCGGACGATGTTCTGCTTCGGGCTCTTGGTTCCTCTCCGTGGCCCGGGAGCGAGTTCTCTTCAGCTCTGGGACGGTTCTGTAGGCTCTCTGGGGGTGCCCTGACCCCCCCAGTCCTGGCACAGGTACCGAGGTCACGGCCAAAGTGAAGCTGTGGGGCTGAGGAACGTGGGCGGCCACCTGGGCAGGCCGGAGATGTCTCTGTTGGCATTGGAAACGTTTGTGAAGCACTAACACTTTAGAAGTGGTGAAACGCTCCATTGCTGGCCTCGGATGTTTTCGGCTCTTAACGCCGCGGGCCGTGGTTGGGGTCGTGTCTGCTGCTGCTCCAGCCTTGCCCTGAGCTGGCTCCAGTGTCTGGAGCCGAGCGGCAAAGGGCCCATCGCACCGACACAGCTTGGAGCTGGCTGGGCTGGGGCTGGATTCAGTTCATCCAGCAGCTACGGGGACAGGACCCAGCCGTGGGGGTGTCACTAAATGTCACAGCTCAATAGTGAGAACTGAAGCGATTGGTGCTCAGGTCAGTCCAGATCTGTTCTGCGAGTCCAGCAGCGGTCACCTGGATGAATGTTCTGGAAAGTTGGTGGCTCTTCGGTCGAGTCGTTACCCTGCGGTGGTCTCAGCGTCTTGGCGTGATGTTGAGACCCAGCGTCCACCCCTCAGCGTGCAGGCACCGACGGGCTCCCGGCAGCACTGGTGCCTCTCCCCTTTAGCTTCCCCTGGCACCAGCGACCGTTGGGCACAGAGCCTTGAACCTGGGGGGTCTGCGAGGTCTCTGCGGGGCCGGCAGCTCCAAAACCCCGGCTGCGATTCCGCAGAGCCGCGGCGCGAGGAGCCCCCGAGCTCTCTCTCTCCGCGCCTTGGCAACGGCGGCGTGCGGCCGTTTGCGCGCTCCTGGCCCGCGGAGACGCGGCGCTGGGCTTGGCCTGGGTTGCCAGGAGAACGGCCGAAAGCGGCGGGGAGGCCACGGCCGCAGCTCCAGCCGGAGCCGCCACCGCCCGCCCAGCGGGTATGGCCGCGCTCCTGCGCCGCGGGTGAGCTGCCATCGGGAGCCCGGCCGCGGTTCTGGTGCCCTGGGCAGGCCGGTGCTTGGCGTGGGGTTGGTGGGAAGCCGGGAGGGTGCCGGGGAGCGGGGGAGCGAGCGAGCGTCGCCGCACAGAGAAGGTTGTGGCGAGAGCCTGGAGCAGCCGTTGTCCAGCTCTCGGATCCGCACCGACCTCGGCGGGGTCTCGCTGGGAGCAGATCCGTGGAACGGGCTGTTGGTGGATGGTACCCCAAAGGTGCGGGGCCTTCCGTGGTGGGGCTTTGGGGTTTTAACCCTTCGGGTGATGGAATGTGCAGTGCCCTCAGCGTGCGGAGCTGGCGGGGGTGCCTGGGGTCCTGCTGGTTGCTCCTCCCAGAAAGTTTGTCCTACTTTGGATCTTCTGTGACATTTATTTTCCCTCTGCCGTGAGTTTTGGTCCCCGCTCCGAGACCCAGCAGGGGGAGCTTTCTGGGGGCACCAAACGCGTTGTAGCGCTTTCCGTTCTTCACGTCTTTTTTTTTTTTTTCCACCTTAAGCACCTTTTAAAGATTATTAGTAATCTGGCAACGCAGCTTCTGAGAACAGGGAGGAGAAGCCTGTTAGTTGAACTTCTCTAAACACAATAATAAAATCAAGCTGCTCCAGCAGTGTCAGGAGAAGCTCAAGGAGAACCCAAGTGAAGGTCGTGGGCAGCGCGAGGCTTAGATTTAATTTATTTGGGTGGGTTTTTTGTCAATATGGATGGAAGATTGGAGCTTCTCTCCCCTGGTGTGTCCGCAGGCAGCCCGCCTCCGCGAAGTGGTACGACCGAAGGGACTACGTCTTCGTTGAGTTTTGCGTCGAGGACAGTAAAGATGTTAATGTAAATTTTGAAAAGTCCAAACTCACCTTCAGGTAGGTGCCCGGAGCCTGCACGCTGAGCGGGGCCGGGAGCTCGGGGCCAGGTTTTCCTTCTGATCTCTTTTGTTCTGGGAGAAGTTTCTGTTCAACACAAAATTCTTTGTCTTTTTTTTTTTTTTCCCCCTCAACAGTTGTCTCGGAGGAAGCGATAACTTTAAACATTTAAACGAAATCGACCTTTTTAATAATATCGACCCAAATGTGAGTATCCTGTGGGCTCTGCTCTTACTGCTGCAGCATCCTGAGCAATCCCACCCGTTCCTGGGGCTGCTTCCAGCTCTCCTGGTTCCTGGGCTGCAGCAGCATCCTCAGACCCAGACCACGAAAGCAGCTCTGGGTGGGGCTTTTCAGGACAAAGAACTTTGGGGGTGGGGGGGAGGGGCCAGCTGAGGAGCAATGAGTTCTGTGTGAAGCTGGTGGTGGTTACACCGACAGATATCTGCTCTTCTCTCTTGCAGGAGTCAAAGCATAAAAGAACAGACAGATCCATCTTGTGTTGTTTACGAAAAGGAGAGTCGGGCCAGGCGTGGCCGCGGTTAACGAAAGAGCGGGCGAAGGTGGGCTGGGCTCTGGGGCCTCCTCAGGCTTTTAATTTCATTTACTATTTGGGTGACGCTGAAACGGCGCAGCCGTTACCGGGTCGCTTCCTGCGCTGCCGCCGAGACCGGTGGTTCTGACGAACCTTCCCGCTGGAACGGCGGCAGCTCGCTGCTCCCTCGTCCTTCGGTAACTCCTTTGTGTTGACTCTGCAGCTCAACTGGCTCAGCGTGGACTTCAACAACTGGAAAGACTGGGAGGATGACTCAGATGAAGACATGTCCAACTTCGATCGCTTTTCTGAGGTACGGGAAGACGAGCGCCCGGAGGTCGGGGTTTCCCTTCTGAGGCGGCTGGTTTGCGTTTGCCGTCGGGCACCAGGGGAGCGCGGGTCCCCAGCTAACCCAGAGCACTGCGGAATTAATGGGGTTTTTTTTTTGGACGCTCACCTTGTGATTCCTGCTGAGGTGCAGCAGATTGGCCAGTATAACTGTTGGTTGTCACGACTTCAAGCTATTCCGAGGTGCTCGCGGTGCGCCCCCGGCTCGCGCCTCGCCCGGTAACGTGGTTCTTGTCTCCCTGGACAGATGATGAACAACATGGGTGGAGATGACGACGTAGACTTGCCAGAAGTAGATGGGGCAGATGATGTAAGTACCTGATTTGCAGCAAATTGGCACCTGGCCCGTTCCTTGCTGCTTTGACGGAGTCAAAATCACACCGTTCAAAGCTTAAATAGCACCAAACGATGGCACCTGGCAAAGTCACCTTCTCCCATCCCGTGGTGGCACTGGCCATGCCCAGGCAGCTCGGTGTCATCTCCCTCTGTGGGGACCTCTGGTTATTGTGGGGCTGAGGCTCAGGGCAGCACCGGGGGAAGGGTTGGACTCGCTGAGCTGAAAGGTCTCGTCCAACCAGAACCGCTCTCTGTTCGCTGGGTTAGTGCTGGCGGAGGCAAAAGCACCTTCACGCCCAGTCTGCTCCAGTTCATGTTTCTCCTCCTTTCCAGGACTCACCAGACAGTGATGATGAAAGTAAGTCGTGCCTCCCCTTCATCCCTGTGCGCGGTGCAAGCACTCGCTGGCTGCTCCTGGCGGGGCCTGCAGATGTTCTGTCCCATCAGCCCGGCTAAATCCCGGCTGCCGAGCGCCACGAAACAACCTAATCCAGGGAAAGCCTTTCCACACGAGCGGGAAATACCAGTTTGACCTTCCCAGCAGCTGCAGGCCCGGGAGGGTTTGGCTGGAAGGGTGGTGGGCGGGTGTATGCAGCAGGAGCGTCCGGTGCCAGCTCTACTGGAGCAGCTCCTGCCGCGGCTGCGTGTGGATCTCGCTTGCCCAGGAACGGGGTGAAAGCAGAGGCTGTGGCAGCCAGGGGCTGGATCTTCTTTGTGTCCCTTGTGAGATCACGAGGAGGGTGGTGGAGGGGAAGAGTGCCTTCGAGTGGTGTTCTGGTGCTGCTTAAGGGAACAGAAAGAGCCACTAACACTCTTCTCTCTCTCTTTCTAGAAATGCCCGATCTGGAGTAAGAAAAACCATCGTCTTCAGGGTTTGGGGAAAGAGCTTCATCACATTTCATAATTGAGATAAGAATTCCTGAGTTGATAGCCCTACAGGGAGATCCTGCATCCTTTAACCCATTTTCAGTCCATTTTAAATGGCTTCACTGGTGGTAGGTGTGTTCCGGTGCACGGGGCGGTCTCGAGCCACACGAGGCAATAACGTTGTTATGCATGAACCATTTTCCAGACTTCCAAAAAAACCAAAACAAAACAAAAACACAAAACAAACCCCCCCTCCCCCTTCCCAAAACCCCCTGACAAAACAACCAACCCCCTTTTGAGGTGTCCCGAGCAGTCGCAATAAAGGTGCCAGAGCCTCCTCGCAGGGGTCGTTACAAGGAGAGGCTCCTGAATTCACCCCGGGTGGTAAACGAGCATTTTCGGTTTGGTTTTTTGGTTCGTTTGTTTGGGTTTTTTTTTGTTTATTCCCCACCCCCCTGCAGCCTGAAATTGTACATTTGTACCAGGAACACAACTTGGCTGAAATGCGGCTGTTGTCATCGGCTCACCCCCTTCAGCAGGCGCTGCTGGGCCTCGGCAGCCCCTGCGCTGTTCCCAGGGCTGTTCCACTAAAGTTTGTATTGAAAAGGAAACAAAAATTTCTCCTGGTTTTGGTGTTCGCGCGCCCTGGGACCCAGCGCCGGTGACCCTCAGGCTTTACACCTCCTCCTCCTCCTGGTGCAAGCGGTTGTACGTTGTTGCTTGTTAATCTGTTTAGACCAAATGGTATTTGCACTGTGGGTGTGGAAGGCGAGCGACGGACCTGTCGGGTGGCTTTGAACCGGGCTGAAAACAAAACAAACAAACAAAAAACACCCAACACCTGGATTTCTGTTCAGAGCAGCGGGGATTTTTTTAATGTCCACATTCTTTCTAATAAACTGTTGAAGACTCCCTGGCTCCTCTCCTGCCTGGGCCCTTCCCGGGCTCCTCTCCTGCCTGGGCCCCTCCCTTCCTCTGCTCGCGGCCGGGCCGGGCAGCGGGGCCTCGTTCACCACCCCCAGGGGCTGGGGCGGAGCTGGGGCCTCGGGCTGCGCGGTTGCCCCGCAGACGGCGGCCGGGAGGGGGGTACCGGGGGTGCCGGTGAGGCCTGGGCCGCGGTCACGGCGCCCGCCCCAAGGACAAGCTCGGGCCACGTGCCCCGCCGCTTCCGGCGCTCTCCGGTTCGGGCCCGCCCCTTTCCGCCAATCCCGCGCTTTCCTATTCGCGGCGTTCCTCGATGGACAGAGCCGCGGACCAATGGCGAGGAAGGGGAGAGCGAGCGC
>WTSP01025614.1:13951-25064 GCA_025331215.1 Actenoides lindsayi | reverse complement strand
GGGCAGGGACTCTCGGTCTGTCACTAGTTGCCTGGGTGAAGAACCCGACCCCCACCGGACTACAACCTCCCTTCAGGTAGTTGTAGAGAGTGACAAGGTCCCCCCTGAGTCTACTCTTCTCCAGGCTAAACAACCCCAGCTCCCTCAGCCTCTCCTCATGAGACTTCCCTTCTAGTCCCTTCACCAGCCTTGTTGCTCTCCTCTGGACCCTTTCCAGCACCTCAATATCCTTCTTGAAGTGAGGGACGAAGAACTGTACAAAATACTTGAGGTGAGGCCTCACCAGTGTTGAACACAGGTGGTACATTGTTATTTCGATGATGTACCGCTTTTCAAGAGCAGACTCAAACACATTCTCAAGGTCAAAATGGGCTACCTGCCATGTTCTTTAGTCATATTCTTTATCAGTGTGATCATCTTGAAAGTGCATTGGTCAATGGTTAACAGAAACAAGTGAAGATTTCTCACTTTGTTGTGAGGAATGCATTTGGGCATATTCAAACTGTATGTAAGTATTTAAAATTATGTGCAAATAGAAGAAGGAATCATTCATCCCTCTTACTCCTTGGCTTATCAAGGCTGAGCTATCTGACAGTTAAGAATTGCAGGCTTTTAATAAAAGTTTTGTCACATCTGCTGTGGAAGCAGATTCATCCAGGAGGAAGCAGATTCATCCAGGAAGAAGCAGAAGAGCTTCAAACCTGGCTCTGTAGAAATTAAAGAAAGTAAAGAAAAATGGTATTTCTTTTGATAATATTGCTCCTGGGAATTATTGAAAAAAGTCTGCTTAATTTACCAAGAAAGAAACTGGGAAGCCCCTTACTTCTTTGAAAATACCTGCATAGGTTTACAGCATCGTCTGAAATTTATCTTTTTACTCATTAAAATTCTGAATATATTGAGAGAATAAACATCCTTTAATACTGTATATATCAACCCCATGTGGGAAATAAAAAGTAATCCAGGGTATCCACCCAGTGTTCCAAGTGGAGGGCTATGAATTGCAGAATTATTATTAACAATTTGCATGGAGAGACTTGGTAAAATAATGTAAGCTTTATGATCTAGAAAGTTTACCTGCTTACCAGTTTGTATGTAATACTTAAATATTTGCTCCAACATAATTAGGCCATAATCAGTGAGATACTGACCTATTTAATTTGACTCTTAGCATGAAGCCTGAGTGCATCTGTAAGCATTATGAGAGCAAAGCTTGAGTTCTATTAGTCAGAGACTTTCACTCTTAATTTCATGTCTGTATCCTACATTCCTCATTCCAAACCTGAATGTGCAAGGAAAGGATGTCTTCTGCTTCAACAGTATTAATGTCTGAATATTAGGAGAAATAACCTTGTGCAAAAGACATATGTTTACAGTGTTACATGGACAGCCTTCACATGGACCAATTTCCAGGAGGTCAAACTATCTGATTCAATCACCTCTAGCTTTTAACCCAGACATAAACTCTTAATATTGAAAGAAGAGGTCTTTTAAGTTCCTCAGCTTATGTCTCTCTGCTTTGAAGTCAATTTCCAAACTCCATTACATTCAGTTCATGCTAAACTGGGACCTTAACATTTAATTATAATTGTTAAGTCAGCTGCTTCAAAGTGAACACTTCCTTTGTTACCTGCTAAAAATTACAAAGTTCTCTGTAGAAGAACAGAAATTTTTTTTTTATTATTAAGCAGATTCATAAAGACCCTTATGAAAGGAGGATCTTTCTTAATGGGGAAAAGCAGAGAAGTTCCACTCAGCAGTGTGTATATTTTAGATAAAGCCATTTAAACTCATTTTTAGACTAAACATTTTGTGCTCCCCTCCAGCTAACTGCTCTAGAGATGAAAAGCACCGTTACAATGTAGTCCCCTATGTCTTTGATAGTACACATTTTTGCCCTCTTTACTCATAGACTTAAACCAAAACAAGACTAGAAACCAAAAGACAGGACTGTACAAATGGCTTATACTTTTCAACATGGTACAACCCTTATACTAGATATTCTTTTTAAAAAAAAAAAAAACCAAACAAACAATATGCCCTCTTGCTGTACTGCAGGTAATTGTTGTAAAATAATATGAGTCCAAAACTCCAGAGAAACCTTTTTCAAAAGTCCTTGATAAAGCCTTTGTAATTTCCCTTGACTATTGATCTACATCCTCTGCCAGCTTAAGACTAATACTTATTAGCAGAACATGAAAGAGATTTTTGAAAGTAAAGGTGCAAAATGTTTAACATAACCTTGAGTTTTATTGCACAAGGCTCCTAGTTCTGGGGCAAAATATGTTTCCATGTATAAGTGATCCCAAATTCTCCCTTTTTACACTTACCATAAAAAATGCAGGGGGAAAGAATGCTTTCAAAATTCCCTGTGGCAGAATAAACTACAGCTGAACCTTCATGTGTTTATTCCAGGGTGAGTCATTTAATCATGGGACTGCTTCATAAACTTCAGGGACTTCATTTGCATGTGAATATTGATTCCTCTCACACAAACAGTTCATCCTTTTATGTTGCTTTTGCATGAATTTGCCCTCCAGAGAATTTTTATTTTTTTTCCATGCTTCAGCCGGGTGTTTCTGCTGCCCCAGTCAAAAACACTTTTCCTTGATGAATCAAATGGAGCAATGCGAATGCATAGATTACCCCCAGTTCTTCCTCTCAAGCATAAACAATTCACATTTCCTTCCAAGGAAAGAGTGAACATTTGACCTCTCTTTTAAATCATCAGATAAGCAAAAGTGGTTGTATGTGTGTGGGGGTAGAGATATCCATCAAACAATCTAAATTACCAAAAGTAGTTAAGTGCAGTATTTCCTAAGTAAATCAGATCTCAAAGTACTCCTTGATCATTCAACCAAGGTTATATTTTGGTTCCCATAATTCATCCTGAGGCTGTGCTTACCAGCTGCAAATAAAACTTGCAGTGTATGAGTTTGACGCTGTAGCCTCTACTTGCATGAGTAAGTGCTATGAATTTCCTTTAGAAGTTTCCAAAAAAGAGAGTTTGTCACAGGCACTGGGATTTCAGAAGCAAACTTCGTTTGTATAGGAGTGCAGTACACATGGTATAACAGTCTTAATATTACCATACAACTAAGTCAGATACAAAGAGGAACTATGGAAGGTTTCAGCTGGTTGTCAAATAGTTATCTTTACAGAGGACTGGAATATGCCTGCTGCATGTCATAACTGAGATATATCAAATAAATTATATGTAGGATACATGAAAAAATAGTGATGTCTATCTTAAGTTATCCCTTTATTTTTAATTGCTTACCTGCACATTTTTGGTGAAACCTGAAGTTCACAACATTTAGAGTAATGTAGTAACATTGTTGATACAAGTATCTATAAAATAGATAAGAACATCCTGGAAAAATAGCTTGTTCTCTACTTCTAAATCAGCTGATAGCAAACAATAGTTTGGCATAATAACAAACACTTTCAGATTCAGATTTCTAAAGGAAAATAAATCTAACATCCTATGGAAAAACCTCAGACTGTTTTAAGTTATTTATTTTGGAGACCAGATAGATTTGTAAAAAGAATGATGCAGAACAAATATTAATAGTTACCAGATGACAGGAAAAAGCATTTTCTTTCACTGCTTCTGACCTTTAACAAGCACTTAAACAACCTGTGTTTAATCTTATGTTTTGCTAAAAAAGTGTTTGTTATGCATGAGTGAAGACTAGGAAAAAATACCTTTCTTGCTCTGTACAGTATGTGTACATAAATAAATTGCCAGTAAATCCCTTTGTATGAAAAGGATATAGTAAATTACCCTGACTTCTTTATCATCGGACTGGTTTTTATAACAAGGTTACTTACCTTTTAATTTGAGCTCATATGGACATTTCTCTTGATTGGATGATATGGTTATATATGATATACTTTCTCTTCAGTGACACATGCAACATATATACATGTGGCTGGGTACATACAAGTATCAGGTTCATTTCAAGCAGCAGTGTTGCCTGAATAAATGCTAATACAACAGAGTTTACAATAAGTATATTCAACAGTCCTCTCTACCTGTCAAACCCAATGTAATCAGCACATTCTTTTTTTGGCAGATTTAATGTTTACTGTATCATAGATTGACATTTGCCTGACAACTGTATCTCTTCCAAATGGCTTTCTTTATTTTCTACTGACATTTCAACTATTGAATTGAAATTCTCTCACAATATTAAATTACTAATTGGTTCAATATTTCCAGTAAACCTTAAAATAAAAAAAAACCTTAAAAAGCTCAATTGAAAGGTATAGCTTTGCTTTTTTTAAAGAAGATGTTAAAAAAAAAAAATATTACTCTCTTTCCTAATTAAGCAGACAGGAACGGGCCCAGCAAAAACCTGCCTTTCTATTGCAATATCCTTCTAGTGCCAACCCTTCATTAAAAGAAAAGAAAAAATAATACACCTCTATATAGTCCAAATTACCTGGGTTGGAATTTTAACTGTGTTTCTTATTGCCTGAGGATTAAGAATTTCAGACTAAGCCCTCAAGAGGTTGTGCACAGTTTCACAGCTTGAAAACTGTCATCCTGAGTGGTGCATAAATTCACTTTTATCAGCCAAACATTTCCCACTTTCTGTAAAGGCTAATTTGGAGTCTATAAACCTGGGGCCATTACGGATATCAGTAGGGTTTAAGAGAAATAACTCCTACTCATGCATACAGGATGAAAGTGAAATCCAGAGATTATTTTGATCTGAACAGTGTGCAATAAGGGACAACAAGTAAGGCTGTATTCCCATGGCATTCATTGTGAGCAACAGCGACTGTCATCTGAGTAGTTCTTAAAGATGTCTCTTTTGATGGCTTATGTTGTGATTTTTGGCATTTTAAATGCCAGAGCTCAGATCAGAGGGATTTAGCTGAGATTAGGTAATTTTCTATCAACATTGCTATGTAGAACATTGGCACCAAAACCAATGATTTATCTTTGTGCCTTTCTCAGTATTTTGGTACGTGTCTGAAAGAGAAAGTCATGGTGTATAAGTTAGTTAATAACAAGGCAGATGGCATCTTTTCCAAATCAAATACCTTCAAGAAGAAGGAGAAAATTTCAGGAAATAGATCTGCCTCCTTCCAGCATTGGACAACTGGAAAGTCTTGCAGTTTTCAGAGAGTTTGGTATTAAAATGAATAGCCTAAAGGCTCTTAATAGCACTGCAATTGTGGGAGGAGAAGAATAATTTCCATGATAAATCATATAAATTGTCCAACTAGTCTTAAGATACTGTTTTTTTGTCAAAAGAACCTCTACTTTCTGCTTTCTAGTCAGGTTATTTGTACAGCAAGCAGTACAGTCATCTTCCACCACTCACACAGGTCAAAAAAGTACAACCATTTCTGTACTCTGCCATTAATCACGGTCTATCTATTATTTGACTTGTTCTGTGTTGTATCTTGGATTGATTGAGCACACAGCCAAAGGGTGTGAGAAGATGAGAAGTTAGAGCTGCCAAAGCAGTATCAACAACTTTTCATCTTGGCTAATACAGCACCTGTTGTACCACTGGCATTTCAGTGGTGATGGTGAATGAGCGCCCTGGCTGTGGGAGTGAGTGAAATTTTGTTTGCATACTCTGAATGTGACCTACACACACATGAACATCAATGATACACTAACATGGTTACCCTTAACCATAAATACTCACACACAACTTTTTAGGTCCCAGTTTGCCCCGGTTTGGAGAAAAGTATTTGACTATGAATCATATTATTTCTCCCCTTTCATTAGTGTTAGTCTGTAGATTTAAAAATGTATTTGTTAGAAATGATTTAGCAGTTCTGTTACTGGAGATAACATTCCTATTTCTAAAAGCATTGTATTAACTCTCCAGGTAATAGGACTGCATTTTTCTTCCATTTTTAATAGTTTTATCACACCAAATGCAAGAGGCTTCCTTCTCCTTTACTAGCACTTTGTCTCCTTGGCCCATTCACGACTTGAAGTTTTAAGTCTTCATTTCTACTGTTTATGAATTTAATGTTATTAGGAAATGAAGACTTTTTTCAAAACTTAGATTCTGGCAGAGAATGCAGTCAATTGATGTGTTGACAATAAGTGCAGAATATGATTGCAAACAGGAAAAAAACTTATTAATTCCCTTCAACATTGGTATTTAGGAACTGTTCTTCCTATATTTACTGGAGAGAATGACATCTACTTGAATTTAATACTGTATCTCTTTTTTTTCCAGAATGCACTGCAGCTAGAATTGGCCAAAGAGGAAAAGACAAGTAATTCAGAAAAATACATATAGACACATATATCCATATTTTAATTGAACCTAAAAACTAATCTTGCTTTGCAGTTCTTTTTCTGATTGTTTTTGTATCAGGGTATAAAGCATCTTTCTGCATCTTGCTGTATCTGCCCTGATACTTGCACATAAGAGATATTTTAACCCATTCATGTTTAAATCATTACACTACATATTCTCTGTTTGTATATCTGCCCTCTTACACTCCTAGCTTTCTATTTGTTCAAGCTTTTGTTTTCCTAAGGACCAGCATTCAAGGTAGATAGATTATAACAACTCCCTGGCACTGTCCTGTTCTGTATTCTTCTTCCAGAAGACAGTATTAAAAGAAGAGTGAGACATGACACACTAAAGATGAGTAGTTCATTCACCATATGTCCCTGCAGCAGTTAGGCACAACAGGATACTTTGAGACAATGTCAGAAAGAGTATCCTGCTGTTCCTTAGTTCTGGAGGACAGAGGTAATGTTTCACCCTTATCTAAAAACTACCTGCTGTTTGCACTTTTCTGTGACTGTTTTGCTATTCATTAATGTAACTTCTCACTGGAATATTGACAGTGCTTTTGAATGACTCTCCACAGTACTTTTAATGCAAGGGCAAACATTTAACTTCTGAATAAAGAAAAGAAACAAATACTGACTTGAAAATAGTCTCAATGAGAATAATTAGTTTATTAAAATCTTTGTCAACTAAAAAATAAATGGTCATTGTAGGAATGACACATGAAGAGTGGATTTTGCACAAATATCCCATCGAAGACCTTTGTCAGTGATCAGTCAGTGAAGAACAGATGCCTTTCTTCATTGACAACTGCTAACATTTATTTTATTACTGCTGTTAGGAAGCTGGAACCTGTGTTACATTTCAATTGGTGCCATCAATTTCATGCCTTCTCCAACAGTTCAAGTCTAACATATGATCTTTCCAGAGAAGGAAATAGCTTTTCTTTAATTGTCACATGTATGTAAATCTTATGCTATATCAAGATTTTGCATGGGGTTTTTTAATCCTTATTATTAGTGTGAAATATTACATGTGACACAATTTTAAAATCCTTTCTACCTACAGGCCCTTATGACATTCTAAGATGGTGAGTTAAATCGCTTGAACATGCATACACATTTCCTTGTGAAAATAAACAAAAGTATGGCCTTATTAAACAAGAATAGTTCAACCTACTTCAATCTAGTCCAACCTAGTCTCCCTAGTCCTATATCCTGTCTCCGCTGGTGATATTTGCCCTGTTCCAGATGTGTTAATATCATCATACAATCTCTTTACTTTTGAAGTGCATAGACAGCAGATAACTATTTTATTGCTGTGAGGTTTTTCTAGGAAAACAATGCTCCTGATAAGCATCTAATCACTAAAATTTTCATCTGAAAAATAATATTGCTTTAATCAATATCTTTATTTTAATTCTGTAATTATAGGAGTAGAGAACAAATTCAATTAAAAATAATTTTAAATATCTATTTCAGTTTAGAGTATTTTTCTTCAATTTCCACCCCCAGTTTTTAGACCAGGAAAAACTTTAGTCTGAAATACCAAGTTTCAGTCCAAAGGAACAAGTTTTGAACAGACATATAAAAATCCAAATAGGCTTTACAATGAAAAATCCGACAGAGGAATAAGTACCTTGAGTCACAGAAGCAAACACTATAAAACTGGAGTTTCATAAAAATGAGTGATAGGGTCAAAACTGAACTGAAGGTAGCTAGCTGGTGCCTATATCAGCATGAGATGGCAATAATACCTGTCTCACAGTTGCTGATAAAGCTTCCTCTGAAGTTATTAAACCCTGTGGTTGCAGTGGGAGTTCTGCTGAATACAGACCACAGTCCTCAACTCTTGGTCTGTCATGCAGGAGAAGACACTCCTTGTTCCAAATCATCAAATCGTGGCCAGCAGAATTCCATATATCTGTACATATGCACAAACCCCTCAGTCAAAAAAAACTGCTTGGTTTGCCTCCTGTAGCATCTCTCAATCCACTTAGGAAAATGTTGATAGATAATTTCAACTTAATTTGAACCTCTCTTTTTTTTCTGGTAGCTGAAATCCCTGTATCCTTTACACCAAAAATATGACTGCGTAATTGGCATTATTATAAACAAGCAGACAAAATACATTATTATAAATAGAGGACAAAATGAAACATTCATCTTCAAGAACTATTCAGGAAACACCAGCTTTGTTTATGAGTACTTAATTCCTATCTTTTTAACAATCCATATCATAAAGCTCTATAAAATGAGCAAAAATTTCATCCTAAAGGTCTAATATACTTGATATATAAATTAAGAACTTCTCTGTTAAGACATTATAATGACTCATTTTTTAATCATCTGGTGCAAACTGTGTTCAGAAACTTTGAAATATGTTTTAAGGAAAATTGAGAAAGACATTATTATCTTCATTTCTCTCCTTCAGTTTCAAAGTGTGATTTTGAATTACAGACCTCCATGTAATACAGTGTAATAGATTTCAATGCCCTCACATACACCAATTCAGAACATGGACCAGAGATTTTCCATGTACAAATTTAGCACTATGATACTTTTTTGTAAACTGATAAAGATTTGAATGTAAAAATGCTAAATTTCTGCATGTCATGCAAAGTTCTGCATGATGAACATACACAACGTGACACAGCTGAGCTTTCTGTTCCGTAAGATTTTTCAACTGTTGGGATGAACCTCTTTTGAATTTCATCTCAAGGAAGAGTGAGCTCATAATCAATGTCAAATTCATCATCATTAACCAAATATTATCTCAATGATCTATTTCAAAATTGATATGATTAAATACTTCCAGTTAGTCTAAAACAAATTACAAGGAATCCTTAGAAAGATAACAAGGCATAGACATTTGCAAATTGTCATATAATTTTAGTATCCATTTGTTTTTCTGTTAGGATTCAGTACCAATAAAAAGCATAGGTCCTTACAGATAAACTGTTGCCATACTCCAAGAGTCTGGTTCCTGGGTGTTATCCTGAACCTTATGTTAGTGGTAAAGGCTTTCTGAGCAGTGTCCTAGGACACTTAAATGTTTCAGAAAGCTGATCCAGAAATGCATGCAATGCAAAAAGGTGATTTGAAAGCAAATACTAAGGACTATGAGGAATACCAAGATGCTGTATCACCCTCTGAAAACGGTGTCTTTACCTAGAACTTTAGACAGTCATCTCTGCTTTCGGACCACTGTATGAGTCACAGTGTGCTTTTATAAAAGCAGTAAAAGGAAACAGTGCCAGGCCTCTTTACTCAATTATGTTTGTTGGTGACAGATGATTTTTTTAACTTTTGTCTTAACTTTCATATTAATTATGTTTATTAGAACATAAGTCACAATATGTAAAATTGGAAGCAGATACAGATTTTAGAAGGATTGCACATAGATCTTCAGATCTGGAAATTATTTTCAGGATGTTGCAGCAATAATAGTCAGATGAAATTCAAAACTCCTTTTTCCTCAGTAAGGTTTGAGGTTCAGGACTGTAGATTTAATTTTTATCAGAACTGTTTCAATATTTCACTTCCCAAGTACGCATATACTAGTGTCTGAAGGCATGTCCTTCTTCTTTTGAAGAAAGTAAAACTGATGCTGGAACTTATTAATTCAGAGTTAGTCACAGTAAGCAAGAACAGAATGCATCCTTTTTACATATATGGTTACACTGCTGCTTACAGTATGTGTAAAATGAAAATTGTCAGTATGCCAAACTCCTCTTAGCATGACATACTCATCATGAATATGTCATATGGCTCTCAAATTTACTTTCAGACTCTAGCCTGTGAAACTTTCATTCACTCCTACGTAGTTGATGCATAAATGTCCATCTACATGGTAGGTGATTTTCTAGTGTCAAGTAATCTTATTACCCAGAACACATGAGCTATAAAGTCCAGACAAGTGCTGTCACTCCTAAAAAGCAGAAGAGAAATCTTCAAGGCGATCATACTCCATCAACTTCCCCAAGGACTTTAAATAAACAGTTCTGACAAATTTTTTGAACTTTATGTAGGGCACATACATAGTTTGTATACTGATATACAAATTATCACCTTTTTTTTGTGTTGTATTATTAGAAAATAGAGGCAAAGTACAGAGTATATAATGTCTTCAGCAAGTCCATGAGGAAATTAAAGTGGGCAGCAAGGTCCCATGTTTCTTGATCACTGTCGCAGGACTTTTTCACTATTTAAGAGGAATTGTCTCGTGACATCACTAAGAATATACTTTGGAGAGAGGTGGCTTTTACATTTTTAATTTCTGAATAAGCAGACAAGAACAAAATATTAGCCAGTGGATGTGAAGTTAGAGATAAATACAATACAATAAAATAAACACAACTCTGGAAGAGCTCTGGGGTCAAAAGTGTCAACCCGGTTAATGAAATCAAACAGTTAGGAAACAGGAGGATACATTGAAATATTTTATTTAATTAATTTTGGCTTTTGTGAATACCTGAGTTGTTTTGGGACTAAAAAATACTCCCGCTCAGGACTTTATACTGTTAGTTTTTCTATTCCCATGCCATAATAAGGAATGGCAAGATATTAATCTAGAGTCTTGTGTAGGTGAGAGCTCAAACTCCAGAACTGAAGTTTAGCCTGCATATAGCATTAGTAAGATACAGAAGAGCACTTTCTGGAGCTCAAGAAAAAATTAAGCGGTCTATACAAATTTAGCATAATTGTTCAATCTAACCTTAATAGCCAGATGTGTGTAAGCTGGTGATCATTAAATACACTCCATTGAAGTCAAAAGCTGGTGAGTCATCAAAAGTCTAAACAGTCTCTCACTCACCAGTCTTACACCCT
>WTSP01025613.1:0-25889 GCA_025331215.1 Actenoides lindsayi | reverse complement strand
CAGCCCTTCTTAGCAGGAGAGGCAGAAGGTGCCAGCTGCCTTTGCTAAAACAAGATTGAAGAAAACCAACAACAACAAAACCCCACCCCAAAACCCAACAAAAATGAAGAGACGAGGGTTTACTGCCTGTCAGGCAGCGTCGTTCTGTTCCATGCAGCTGCTTATCTCAAGTATTAGGGCAACCTGTTGGAAAGCCATCGCCCGCGTAACCTGACGAAATGTGGCAACCTCTCCTCCGCACACCAAGGCAGCTAAGGAGCGATCGGCGGAGAGGCGGCGTTGGTGCGCTCGGGTCCCCGGCGATGAGATAATGGGGTATCTCAACAAGCCAGGGAAAGCCATAAAACTGACGAGAGGCAGCTTAAAGAGTTTCGGTCCAGGGAAGTCAGCAGAAAAGGGCAAGGCTCTGAGGATGTCACAAATACGCATCTTCCCGTTTCTCGGCGTTATGCGTGAATTTCGAAAGATTAATTGATAAATGTAGGTGCATCTCAGCACTCACAGTAAGATTAATACAGGGGGCAGGTCCAGAACTGCTCTAAGATGCTCCAGGGCTGAAGTCTTCTGCTAATACTTACGAACAACCTTCCACGCATGCCACCTTCTTCCTAGACTGTAGAAACAGTACGATGGGAAGTCTGAAGGACAGTTCCTTGACATTGGGAAGGACTTGACTCCGCCACAAATCTTTCTTATTGCCTACAGACTGGACACATATCTACGCAGAGGTAGACATTATGCAAAATGAAGTTGTAAATCAGTCCTGAGCACAAAGACAGATCAGACAGAAGCAACTCCGTCCTGAACGTGACACCATCCCCGCTCTCCTGGATGTGGCACCAGGTGAACATGTCTGGTTCACGCACAGGAACGTAGGAACGTTTACCCTTGAGTTATGAAGGGACTTTCATTGATTGCACCAAAAGGATAAATTTCTGCGGCACACTTCTTGACGGCAAAGAAAAACAAAGTCAAATTTAGGACCTTCCTGAGTAGATGAGATACCTTCTACGTTCATCCTCTGAAGGAATGATTCACCCGGTGACAGCTGAGTTTTGAAGCACGCTGATTTCTTTCCCTCCTAGAAGAGCCCTGTGTTTGGGTGGCCCTGGGGAAGCAATTTGTACAGGGAAGGAAGGGAGGAGAAGGGAAGTCTGGCTGACTGCTGGTTTTCACACAAGAGCAGTCAGCATTAAGAGAATCAGAAACGCTCTGGATGTTGGATGGTTTGTGAAGCTTGAGGACACTCAGCTAAACAACTGAAAAGCTGTCGGAGCTGCTCCAAGTGTGATAGGGAGTAAAAGACAGCTGAGGTTGCAGCTCTTCCACTCTTTCTTTACATCTTTGTGCCAGAAAACTTTCGGAGGTGGAACTAAATGAATGTCAGCCCCGATAGACAGCTGTTAAAACCACACACATCTCCTTGGATGGACACAAACTGACATCCAAGCAGACAACTCTCCAGAGCAAGGGAAAGCCTCCCAGTAACTGCCAAGTTCACTTATAGCCATCCCTCTTCACTAATGAAGAGCCACCATGGATGCCCACCTGCAAATCACTTGCATTTATTTTTTTTTATTGCTTTAATATAATCCTTTGTGGGACCACTCCTCCTCTGTTATCCCCCGTACATCAACCCTCAAAGGGAAATTCAGAAGCTCACACTGAAGGAAAAGCTGGAGCATGGTCTAGACAAAGAGGAAGAGCTTGGATGTTGACTTTGAAACATCTCAGTCCCCTTGATGGGAGTGAAACTGTGTGTCCTGATTTGAGCTAGAACAGAACTAATTCTGTTCAGTGATTTCACTTTTCAGCTCAGTCGTTAAGTAACTGCACTGTCTGAAGTTAACAGTAGATTTTCACAGTCTCTGCTTCCTGCAGGGATAACACTCCATGTTTAGAGTCACTACCAAGGGTTGGGGTGTGCAGAAAGGCTCTTGCTGCTACTTGCCCCTGTGCAGACCAAAGTCACTGCTAAATCTTAGGAGGTGGCACCTGCAGGGAAGAGCAGCCAGGAGAGGTGACCCCAAACCGACCAATGAGGGATTCCATCCCATGTTGAACATAAGCAGTGTAAAGCTGAGGGATCATGAGAGTCAAGCTCTTTAAATGACCATTGTTTGAGTAGGACTCTGTGCATTCTTCTTCGATCCTGATCTGTACGTGCCTGCAGCCAGTTCCAGAATCCAGCTCCTGAATCCACTTCCCATTTATCAATGAGTACAGTCTGGGACTTCCCCAGTGCCTGCCCACAGCACCAGTGATGATGGTTGGAAGAGATCTTTAAGATCAAAGTCCAACTGTAAACCCAGCACTGCCAAGTCATCACTAAACCATGTCTCTCAGCACCACATCTCCATGGCTTTGAAACCCCTCCAGAGAAGGGGACTCCCCCACTGCCCTGGGCAGCCTGGGCCAGACCTTGAGAACCCTTTTGTACAAACAAAAGCATATTCACCTCAAACTTCCAGTGCTGTTGTCATTGAGGTAAGCGTGAATTTTCTGGATTGTCAGCTAGGTTTGTTCTACAGATTCACAGTTAGGATTCTTAAAGTTCTTACTTTAAATTAACAACTTCTCACCTTCCCAACCCAGCAGACGTTTTCGCTAACGAATGGCTGGTTTGTCAGCGATTCCCTTTTGGGCAGACAGACCTGCTGCCAGGGAAGCTGAAACAGCTACTCAAAGCAACTGGAACCAAATTAAGTAAAGCTATTGATATCATGGGAAAATACACAGGGTGAGAAAACTTGCACTCAAGTGGCCATTGTCTTCTGTTAATTATAGGCAGAGTAAAAGTATATAGTTTGAACTAAATCTCGTGCTGTCTGTGCAGAAAACCCCTTTCTTTAAGCAAAGCTACTCAGTCCTTGCTGAAGATGGCAACTATTACTCTGGTCCTGGCTTTCAGGACTGAGCTCCAGCCCATCTGCAAGACATACTTCACCAAACCTTTTCCCATCGACATCACGCGCAAAGTCTTGGCACGCATCGAAATACGTGAAAGCGGTTCCCCAAAAGACCACCACTGCTCGACCGCTCTTCATCTTGTAATTAGCAGATTCTAATGGCTTTTCACTCTAATTCCCCCGAGATCTGGTTATTTTCCTGCTGCATGACTCCAATCAGCTTTTGTTTTCGAAAGAAAATGACAAATTCTAACCTGGGAAACACAACGAAGCTCCGGCGTCCAAAAACCAAGAGGGTTTTGAAAGCTAAACTGCTAGATTACATCTCTTCCCAGCAGGACAACATGCTGCACACCAAATTTTCTTTTCTTCTATTTCTTTTTTTCCCCCCTCTATTATTGCAATACCATTGCTACCAGTGAAGGAGCGCACGGTGGGGATGGTTGAAGTGGTGCACAGCCCCCTGTCTCCTTGTGTGACAGAATTTACTTTCCGGGCCATCACACTCACCTAACATTAATCCCTTTTGAATGGTTTTAAGGGAATATTGCCTATACTGTGAATGGCAGGCCCAAGAAGAAATTAATTACTTCTTGAAACCGAGCGCTTCTTTAACGAACGAGGTGCCAAGATGCCATACCAAGGTGTTTCAGGAGCAGCGACACCCAGCTTCTCAGGTTTTAAACCTGGAACAGAACACACGTGCCCAAACCATGTCTCTTGATCCATAGAAACTGTACTTTTATCTCATTCTGAAGGTAATTCCTTTGTACACACAGAGATAAAGCCTCCTTCGGCTTATCTGGGCCCCCCAAAAGAGCAACAACTCAATAGAACTGAAAAAGCTCCTGTCTGTGCTTCCTTCTATATCCAGCTGCAAATCCAATCTTTTGGGTTTTTAAGTTTATAAATGCTATGTAATGACACCCGCATAGCATAATAAAGATATTTTCTTAACACCTTAGCCCACAGATTTACAGATGACAACACTCCTTTGGCTTGCTTTCTATAGAAAGCCTTGCCTAAAAATCACATACAGACACACACATAGTTTTTTTTCTCACATAGGAATGCACTGACACACTACAAAGGAGAGGAAAAAAAAAAGCTTTCAAACAAATTACGTGTTTTCATCATGCAGAGTTTGCAGCTTCTGCACAAGATGAAGCGTGTCTTGCTCAGGAAACGTGCTCAGGTAGAAATTCAGCATCTCCTCGAATCCCTCCCCTCGTTTTTCTGCAATTCCAGACTTTAACCTTTGTACCAGAGATGCTTTTATCAAGTTTTCTGACACTTCCACGGCTGGTATTTTCTAAGTGCAACACACAATGCATGAATATATCCCTCTTTCCTGCTCCCTGAAGAAGCAGCCTCCTCATTTTTGGATTTTACACTTAATGCATCTTTCCACTCCTATTCAGGCCAAACTCAGCGCAAGATGCTGCTGTATAACTGCAAGCTTATTTGCCATCATATATAGAGCCAGGTCTCTGTATTCACAGCACACGGGTGCCCAGAGGAAAGCAGTCCAAGTGACACACTCAAATAAGAACTGAGAAATCACTTCTCCGTAGCATAACCTTTCTTTTTCAGCGTGTACCTCTCAAGAAAACAAGATCAACAAGGCAACTGAAGACCAGGCTATAAGAAAACAGAACTACGCACGTGTACGGTGCTGCACGCAGGCACCAGTTTACTTGCTTCTGAATTCAAGATGGAAACGGGGGCCGACGAGAGCAACGGGAAGAGGACGAAAAGCTCTGCAAAGGCAGGAGAGAACCAGCCAGCCAAACCCACCCCAGGAACTGTTGATATATTGCACGCAACCGCCTCCGTAATTTAATCGCTCTGGAACAAAACTGGTTTTGATGAATGCCTAATTTATTTAGAATTCAAGATGAGAATAGCTTGTCAGACGCTTATTATTCTGCGTCTACCGCAAAGCGAAGTACACAGCTCTAACAGCTGTTGCACGCTCCCCGTTCAGCCAAGGTTGGGGAGACATACATTCAAACCAAATTACGTCGGCATTAACCCTCCTCCCCCGAAGGGCAAGCCTTCTCCTCCTCTCTAAGTGGGGATATCGGACTCCGCTGCCCATCTATCTGTGACAAGGTGTCTAAAGCTACCTGTAAAAAAAAATGTATACGTAAACGTGTGACGCATTAGCGTCAATATTGCAAACCTCCAGGAAGGGGCCAGGCGTTAGTTTAGTGAAAACAGCTTTTAGCCTCTATTCTCTTCGTACTTAAAGCTCCCAAATGTTGGTCGGGCAATTCGGCACAAGGCAGCAGGGTACGTCGCTCGACAACTGCGCGGTCCAAGACGCGCGTTCCTCCCGCCGATCCGTTTTCCTCCTCTCTCCTCTACTGTTTGTGGCAGTCAGGCATTAAATTCCTCACCTCCAGCGTGATGTAATCTCTCAGCAGCCAAGGTCACGCTGCCCTGCCCATCAGGGCTGTATGGGGCAAACCCAAGCTATCATTACCATCGCCATCTCTCGTGCCTCCCTTCCAAACCCTTGTCGGAAACAAAAAACGTGCCATCTGAAGGAACGGTCACCGATCTGCACGAGAGCCATTCAGAAATGTGACCTAAATCTGGTAGTTTTAGATTTTGATTTTGTACGGATCAATAGCAAATCACCAGGGATTGGAGCTGTGAACAGAAATCAGCAGAACGCGATGAGCCTTTTCAGTCCAAGCTACACGAAATTAGTCAGACGAGCAGTCCACCCTAGAAGCCTACCGTGCGTGCTACACAGCCCAGCTCTGAAGCATAGCCAGGACCACCACATCCAGCTGCTGTGCTGGGAAGGGACACATGCCGGTGAGGAACTCCTGAGAGATGCTAAAAGACATCCCTTCCCACACCTCCCAGCTCCTTGGTCCTCTTTAACATACATCACACTCCTTGCCCTACTGTGAAGGGCAAACGCCAATTTGTTTAAGCCCTGCTTCACGTTTAGTTGCTTCTCTTATGTCTCTTTCTTTCACGCTCATGATGTGTTTCTCCATCCTCTTACCTTTTCTATTCTCCTCCTCCTTTCTGCCAAGTCAGTGCTTTCTCTTCCAGCCCAACTGTATCCAACACTCCGCAGATGCTCAGTTCCCTCTTTCAAATATTCCTCTTCACACTTGAATCAGCAATTCCCTCAGTTTGTGCAAGAACGCTTTCATCTCTCACACCATCTGTCCCAGATCCTTCAGGGCTTTTGTATTCCGCGAGATCACTGTCACTAGTGTGGCAACTCTCTTCAAAACCCTACTTCCAGCTCTCCCTTCTGGAGTTTCAACTGCCTCTTCTACATCTTCCCATTTCCTTCTACCTCCCCTTGTGAATCCACCTTTGAAAATCCTTGTTTACGGAACAGTTTCCTTTCCTTTCCAACCCTTTTGCCCTCCAACGTGCTAGCGCCAACACCGACGTGCACAGCTTTGGGTTCAGAAAGGGAACAGATGAAGGTTAGCCTTCCTCTCTGGTTGCTTTATCCAATCAACCAACTGTATCTGCTGCCACAGGCCTTCTTACCTTCTTAGCTCTGTAATTCTAGGTCTCTGAACTCATTTACTGCACTAGGATGACATATCTGTTCCCCTGGTCCCTGCCTGGGCTGTCAGCTACGGCTCATTCCCACATCTGCCTAGATAGAGCCCGGAGGATAGAAGAATACAAGGAGGCAAAAGCCTTATGGTTAGAGACTGAAACCCCATGTTATTTTGTGGGAACAAACTTCTGCTGGGCCAGGAGCTTTCAACAGGAGAAGGTGATCCTTGCCAGCAGCCTTGCCCCAGATATCTTTTCTTTCCTGCTTTTTCCTGATCCATGAGAGGTAATACTCCATGTCGATTGCTGTGCTGAACTGAAGCAAGCTCCTCTGAAGACTGACAAGTTGGGCCAAGAGGGATCAACCTTTAGGTGCCACATCTCCTGTGCTCTATGAAGCTCAGAGCACTGCTGATGCTGCCAGTGGCTTCCCTGGGCCAGGCACTGGAGTCTGGATCCTGTTATTAAACCGGTCCCTACGTAGAAATACAATGAAATGAGACATGAGCTGGTCCAGCTCCTCCTTCCCTCCCTCTCCCAGTGTCATTAGTTTCAGTCTCTTAAATAGCTGAATGATACAGGCTTAAAATTGACCCGACCACCTTGATGCTAATACTTTAAATTATTAAGTCTTAGTTTTCTAATGCCAATAAATCATTTATACGTGCACATTTAATTAACAATCCAATCAGTAAAAACAACTTAGCATTCGCACGGCACATTTTATCAGAGGAACCAAAGAGGCATTACAACATTAATTAAGTGTAACAAATGCTCAGGCAAGGCAGCAAAGTATTACCCTGCTTTGACATGGGGGGAAACTGAGGCAACACACTCGGGTGGATTTGTCCAAGGTTAATGCAGACGTTCACAACGAGGTGCTGAAGAGAAGAAAGCAGGGAGAAACACCTCTAAGATTTAACCTCCTAATATGCTTTCCTCTTCTCAATGGCAGTGTTTACTTATTTGCTGATGAGAAATCTGTTCCTGCTATGCTCCTCTTCCAGACTAGGGGCACAAATCACTGCTCTCAAGCATGCTAAAACTCAACCCCAACCTGCAACAGCTTGGCAGGGGAGGCTGAACACACTGGGTTCAACATGATACCCAGATAAGGGGCTTGAAGAACACTTAATGAGCCTTCCCACCCTCCCAGTTCACACCTATGCACACATCTAAGCTCATGGGACACAGGATGCTTACCGAGCACTCAGAGGTCCTAGACCTCCCATCAGTGTCTGGGATCTCCCAAGCACTCCAATACCTCAATCCAACCCTTGGAGAGTTCACACCAGGCTCCCTTGTCAGCAGCACAGGAGAAATACCTCAATGACACTGACTTTGCTCACAACAAGCTGAACAGTTATGACTCTTGGAAAATATCAGCTGTCCCAATATCCTCCCTCTTCTACAAAGCAGTTTTTCAGGCCATACTCTCTCCTCCCTCCCCACAGCCAGGAGATGACCTTCAACAGTAGTCCCAGACAACGGTGGCACCCACACAAGCGTGGCAGCTTTGTCTGAGGACATGCTCAACTCTCAACCTACAGTTCTAGATCCAGCAGTTTTGTTTGCTTCCCCCATTTGGTACAGAAAAACACAAGTTCCTGGGATCTAGGCTACAGTTGACAGCCAAATTGATATGCCTGAGGTATGCCTGAAACCAAGAGGAGCTCA
Source organism: Actenoides lindsayi (assembly GCA_025331215.1). NCBI lineage: Eukaryota > Metazoa > Chordata > Aves > Coraciiformes > Alcedinidae > Actenoides > Actenoides lindsayi. Next base: position 17,757 of record WTSP01025613.1, on the reverse strand, counting down.
TCTCCTCAACATCGTTGGCAACTGGATCTCTATGATTAAGGGACCCAAATATTAATATGGTCTGTCTCGTGCTGGTAGGATGCAGAGCATTCCTTCTCCAAGCAGAACGAGGTATGAAGTGTTGCTTACATGGGAGTAATCACAAAGTCACCAGTTCCTGCATGGCTCCCAATCTGAGGCAGGGTGTGAGGAAGATTAAGTAACACAGAATCCAACTCATTAAAGCAAGAGAGAGAAAGGCTTGACTAAGATTAAGGTATTAAAGCTACCACAGGCTTAAGACAGGGTGGGTAAAGGCCCCAGTTAACCTCTGAAAAAAATGAGGTCTTGCAGACATGTAACTGGTGGGAAAACATGCTGGCCAGTGCTAGTGGGACAAGATAGAAAAAACCAACCAAACAAAACCAAACCAACGACTTACTAATCCCCTCACATGACACCGTGCCTTCAAAGCCAAGGTGGAAGAACAATTAATGCACTACAGCCAGAGATGGTGGCAGTGAATACAGAAGAAAGGGTTAATCCATTGGAGATGTTGGGAATGCTGAAGGAAGCCAAGCTGAGATAGGCTGGTCGGGTCAGCAAGAGGGGAATACATTTGGCAGGAACTCATGAAACACCTGATGGACTGAGGAAATCAATTTATTTAAATCTGATAATGGATTCATACTCTGCTGCTGTTCATTTTATCCAGTTTGGCTGTCAACTCTTTGGGGCAGGAAGCTGTCACTCGCTGTCTGTTTGGGCAACACCTAGTAAATTGGATCTCCTGCTGACTGTAGCTTCTTTGCACCACCCTAGTAAAAATCACCTCCACATCTAAGCTTGGCCTGACACAGAGATGCAACAAAAGCTCAGTTAAAGCAACCTGAATTCTGACATTTACATTTGTATGCTTTACCTGTAATGACAGCACTTGAACACACCCATCCATTTTCAAGTGGGATCCCACCACCAAATCAAACCCAAACCTTGAGACTGCAGTATCCCAAACCAACCAACTCTGAAAGTTCTGGACACAGGTTAAAATTCTGACCGTTTCAGTAATGGGTCTTGGAATATCTGTGCAGGGAGACGTGAGTGCTAAACACATTAACTATTCTGGGTGTTTTGCTCATGCCAGCTGGAGAAGAAGGATGATGGCTTCACTGCATCTGCACACCTTCTAACCGTGTTACTGGATGGGCCAGAAGTCTGGCAGCCCTAGAAATCAAAGCCTTTGTTTCTCTTCAAGCCAGGAATAGCATATTTAATAGCAACAGGAATAAAGTGATGGGTTGAAGTGTCAGCGCTGAGGATGCTGTCTGGGGGGGAGGGTGGCTGGTGTGGAAATGACAGCATATGCAAGATGCTGCACCTCCAGATGAGGCTGCAGGCAGGGAGGGTGGGGGATTACACATCTGCATAGTGAACAGAGCTACAGCAACTGGAGGGAAGTAGGGCACAGTGGGAGAGCAAAAATACCTCATGCCTTGAAGCTGCTTCTACCCAAAGGGCTGCAGCTGCTTGGTGGTAAGAACTGGAAAGAGAGAAAGGTACCTGCTTGCAAGGTGGCTCAGCTTGTAGTTGCATAAGGCACTACAGGAAATATATATATAAATACATATATATTTTATATTTTCTAAATGACCCAAATATGTGTGCCACAGAAGTGAAATCACCAGGACCTGGTGAGAAAATAAGGGACCAAATGTTTATTGCACCTAAAAATCAATGCACAAACGTTAACATTAGCATGTATATAAACTTCATGAAATTATACCTATACTAATGCTATTTATAACATACAGCTATTTGGGAAAGGGGACTTTGATTTAAGGCACGGAAATTTAATTACGGTAAAACAAAAACTTCCATTAATCTTGGAAGAATTCACAACCTGCTGCTCTCCTTCAACATCCAAATCAGCTAATGTTATAACAGGATCAAGTGCAGCACTACATACCTGAAACCTCCCACAATGCAGACAAGGCTGGGAGAGCTGGACCAAACCACGTGGCCTTTTCTAGTCTTGAGAAATAGGAAGCTTTCTCTCCTCAAAATACTGTTCCAAAAATGCTTTGAGTGCAGAACTTTTTTTTACACTAAGGGTGGTGAGAGCCTGGCCCAGGTTGCCCAGAGAGATGGTCGCTGCCCCATCCCTGGAACTATTAGAGGTGAGGTTGGACTGGGCTCTGAGCAACCTGCTCTAGTTGCAGATGTCCCTGCTTAGTGCAGAGGAGCTGGACTAGATGACCTTTGAAGGTCCTTCTCACCCCAAACCATTCTACAATATCCAAACCTGCATTATATCACAAGCACAAGTTAACTCTCGAGAAGCAACTACGTAAAGTTCCAGTTATATTTACAACATCCCCCTGCACATATTCAAGTGACAGGGTTGTGTTAAAAAAGTTGACTGTCTTCTGCTCCTGTGGTACAGGGTAAGGACAGGATGTGGCAGCAGAGCTGAGCATCCTCCCCCAGCCAGCAGAACCATCTCCTCTTCACCTACAGCCAAGAACTGGCTCACAGTCAGCGTGATCTCCGTACATCTATTATCATCGTACACCAAAGGGAGCTGAACTGGACTTTGAGCTGGGTCATGTCTGCAAGGCTGTTTAGAAGGGAGTGATCTTTCCTTTGTCAACTGAAAGATGCTGGAATCTCTGAAAGGAGACACGAAGCCCACAAGCCACTTTTGCAGGTCAGTTTTCAAAGTAAGGCCACACTGTAAAATACCAGCTGTGATTCCAAATCGTACGGCTGGTATTGAAAAAGAGAGAAAATTGAATTTTAATAAGGTCTGACTGAAGGTAAGAGGTGAAGAACTTCATTAAACAAAACCACACGGAGCACAGATGATACACATGAGGTTGCTTCTCCAATATCCTACTACTGAGGCTTTCTCAATTGTACTTATCTGGGGGCAGAAGGGAGTGGGAAGGGAAGACAGCTACGCCTTAGGTATTAAGAATGATGAGGGTACAGCTTTATAGCTCTAGTACAATAAATGCAAAGCATGACATCTTCCCTACTTCGTGCTGCAGGATGAACTATTCAAAAGATAATGATGAACTTTGCATCACCTAGAGGACTCAATTGTGCTCTGCTGCCTGCTTCCCTAATCCCATCCATCTAAAACACTCCCGAACCCAGAAGGATGAGTGAAACCAGCAAAAAAAAAAAAAATACACCTGAGAAATCAGAAATCACTGGCTCATTCAGCTGGTGAAAAATGTTTTAGATTCCCAAACAAAGGATGGAAAAATAATAAAAATAAAAAAATAAAAAAATCAGCCCACCAAGGACTGAGATTGAAGTCAGAGGAAAAATGTGGGATGTATTTAGACAAGTTCATTGATTGTGAGAGGGGGGGGGAAATAATAATCTAAACTCAACACACAATTCTTAGGAGGAAGAAGTTCCTTATTCTTTCAATTCACCTTCCACTTTGCCTCTCCTCAGCTTGCCCTCCCCTAAGGAATACCAGGAGGCAGCCCCTGAATTCTAATGGCAGTTGCTATTCTACTAAATCCCATAGATTTAAACGGGTAAAATTAGCAGGACTCGCCTATCAGGCATTCTCCACAACACTGGATGAGAAGTCACCTGAAGCTCTAGATGAGCTTTCTTTTGTTTATGGCCTTTAAATAATTCAGAGAGGAGTTGTCAAGCTGAATCTGCAAAGCTCCCTTGACTTTGGGCTTACGCTATTAGGCTGCCTGCCTGTTGTTTATAAAGACAAAAAGGAAAACGTTCCGGGATCGTATGTCTGCATGGGAGGGGAGTCAAGGACTAGATGAACAAGGGCTGTCAGGACAGAAGTCATAAAAAAAACCAGATGGGAAAGCAAGAGTAGGCAAGAGGTAAAATACAGATGTAGCAGCAAAGCAGCGAGAGCAAATTGCCAGTTTGGTCGTGCTATAAATAAACGATGCTAGCGGTTTCTTGGGGAATATGATGGCACTCTTTAAAAAGGAAACCCCCAAATGCAAATGGCAACTTTAATTAGCAATTAAAAGCACAACTTCCAGCTATACAGCTGCAGCCACCTCTCCCAGATCTGTCTCACTTCGGCAAACCAGTGACAGTCGTCAGGCAGTGGGCCAGCACTTAATAATCATCCCAAACCTCAGAGAGAGCAATTTCATCCTTCCTTCCTTTTTTTTTCCTTTCCTGGGCTCTTTGGGCACACAAACATTTACTAGGTCTTGCCTGGGGACACCAGCAAACCATAGGAGACGGCCCTTGGCATCCCAGGGAGCTCCCGCACTCCAAGGTGCCTTTTAGATTTATTTCTTTCCTTTATTTATTTCTTTTAAAAACGACTCTAGGGCACGCCCGGCTTTGATGGGGTTTTTGCACAGTCATTTTCAATCACAGCTGCAAACCTGACTTTCCAGCAAATGACTGTTTCTCGAGGCAGCAAGAAGAATTGAGAGGGAAGGAGACGTGCAGCCCTGCTCCACCCATGCACATCTCCCCAGCCAGAAGGTAATCACCTCCGCAGCCAGTTTGCACTTCTAAAGAAAATAAAAGGTCATTTTAATACCAAAAAAACCCCCACCAAACCCCAATAACTGTGATTACAGTCTTGCTTTAAACTACCGAGCTGGATTAACTCTGGGCAATTATACTTCGTTGTGGATGCTGCAGCCAAAACCCTGCCCAAGGGCTGTCTCCGTGGGGTGGGATATCGTGGATGGGCAGCAGAGTCACTGCCCAGGATGCTGCAGGAGCCGTCTCAGTGCCTTACAGGATGAGAAATCTGTATGGAGGGGAACGATCTGGTTTAGTCGGCTCTCCTAAACCAGACAGAGACCTCCACTTCACTCTAGGAAGGCTGCCACAGTGGACAAAACATAGGTCTTTTGCCCGTGACTGGTCCCAACTGGTCCCAGCAGCTTCCAGTCCAACGAAATTTCATGATTAAACCAGCCTTTTATCACACTGCCTTTTATTCCCAGGCTCCGGACCGTAGCAAATCCTAAATGAAACATGATGTAACACGTGGAAATACGATGAAGAAAAGAGGATTCCAACAACAGCAAAATATCATTAAGCGAGAAAGTTTAACTCAAAAAAAGTCAAAAATCACTCTAGCCAGAAGAAAGAGAAGCTGCACGGGGCACGGGCGGCTGCCCAGCCGCCTGAACCGCGGCAACGACAGCTCCTTTCTGCCTTGCTCCCTGACCACCAGCTAACAGCAGGGCTTGGAGCTGCAATGCCATTAATAAGGCCCTCAATCTCCTGGCCTTGAATGTGCTCCTCAAGTCCAGGCAACAGCTTGCCAAGGGTGGGCTGCGTGCCAGCATCCCCACAGCAAGGCTGTTAAACAGCAAGCTGCTTTTCGCTCCTTTTTTTTTTATTTATTTAAAAAAAATATATTTTCAATGGGGTAGGGGCAGCTGAAATAAGTTGCCAGCTCCCAAATGTTACTGATCACAGCCTCATCTCAGGTAGGAATCCTGAAATGAAGTGAGGGGCTGTCAACCTCACAACCTAGAAACCCTTGCTTTAGAAGCTTCCCCCCCATACGCTCTTTCTGAAAGGGCAAAAACCAGATCACATCCTTATTCCTTTCTAGGCTGGAAGTGGAGATTTAGGACAACCTGATGGGTCTACACGTTTCCCACTGGAAAAGGGGAGATGAAAAAGATGACATTCCTAAAAACAGGGTTTTGCTGTTAGCATCGCTGCACTGGCAGCACAGGGAGTGGTGGATGGACATGCCATCCAATGGGCTCAGGTAGCTGGAGCCTCAGCTGGTCCTTCTCTGGGTTCCCAAAGAGGAAACAAAGCATCATTAAGGCACTTAAATTTTCCATCCTGGCCACTCCACAAACCCAGCAGCTGCTCAGTTACTGGCAGACCTTTAAGCCAGCAGAAGCTTTTGCAGGTGGAGCGAGTCCTCCTTATTGAATGCCAAAATAATTTCTAGCTAATAGACTACACGGATTTAACCCACTCTAACAATTTTATTCCATAAAACTCAAAAGCATTTTACTTTCTAACGAGCCAGCAAATGCAGAAGAACCATCATTCTTCCTACAATGTACTCACAAGCATCTCTCACACTCGTGGTTTCTCACCGAAAAAGGTCTTCAATAAAGCAAGATGTGGGTAATGTTCTACATCACTGTTTAAGGACAATTCAGTCATCTTTGTTCTGGATTAAAGTCTTGCTCCCGATTAATCTTAAGAGAGCAATGAATAGGAAATCCACATCGCAGGAAGTAGGAGAGATTGTATCTTTAAAAACCCAATTCACAAGTAAAAATCATCTCTCTTACAATAGATAATTCTGCTACTGTTCAAGTTATTTTCACACAGTGGGTATAAAAAAAATATTATTTCTAGATATCTCAAATTGAAATGACTGTTTTTAATGCTCCCTGTCATTTTGAATGCATGCAAAGACAACAATACTGCATCAAAAAGAGGAGCTCAACAATCAAGGAATCCATTAAGCCACCAACGGCACTAATAGCAAAAGGAGAAGTTTAAAAAGACTCAAGTACATAGAAAAAAATAAATTCCTGTAATTTTCCTACTGGGATTATAGCAGTGAACAAAACCCCTTGTGTTGTGACACAGTACCTCTGATTTCATAATATCCTTTGGCTACAGAGATACTAGAACACAAACCGAGTTCTGCTGACAAAGGGTGAGAGAAGACAAACAAACACTTCTGGCATTTGATTTTGATTTTTTTTGGGGTTTGTTGTTTTTTTTTTTTTGCGTGTGTCTTTGCTAATCTGCTTCATCCTCCCTCTTTCTGAAGAGATCTCTGTTGACTTGCTCCTCAACAGACAGCACGGAGCTGAAGCGTGCGGCAGGCACCCCTCGATTTTACTCCTGTCTTGACAGCGCCTCAAAACACAGTGGATATAAGAACATAAAAATAACTGTCCTCTGTCAGGAAACCAGCTGACTCATTTCTTGTCACAGCAAACTCACGTGCACTGCTACAGTCAGCAGAAAAACTCCTGTGAAGAGCAGATGATCATCTACCGCCCGAGCTATAGCTTCCAAGGAAAGAAAGAAATGGTCTCCAAAAAGCCACACGCGCAGCACATACACAGTATGCATTTGTCTGGTTAAGAAGAGACAGAGAGGCTGGGGCTTGGCGTGTGTGTCACATTCATTACTTCATTAACTTTGATTTGTAGCGTGCTGGGCTCAAATTCCACATTCATATGTTGGCTGAGCATACACTTGTCTGCATCATAAACCCACCTCAAACCCGCTCGCTAAGAAAAAAAACCCAACAGAAACTTCAAACACACGTACAAAAATGAGTTTCGTAGCTCCCCTCCCCACTCCAGAATGGGTAATTCCCAGGTTCACAATGAACTACAAGAGCCAGAGGTTCAGTGACCGTGGTGGGCTTAGGAGGAGGAGACTTTCCTCGCCCCCACTTCCATGCTCAGACAGCTCTGCCCTTGGGGGAAAACCAAGGAGCTGTATGACAGAAGAGGGATGGCTGCAGGGGTGGCCAGGAGATATGGAGAGGGCTTGAGCTTGTGTTCAAGGATAGGCTGGGAAAGCAGTGGCCGAATTACATCCCTTCACCCTGAACTGTACATCTAGCCAAGCATTTATCCAGAAGAAATCTCCAAAGCAATATTTTTCTTAAACAAAGATCTGAGCATCGGCAGAGTGATTCTTCACAGTGTGGATCTTTGCTTACTTTTGGCTAGGTAAATATATGTGTGTGTATATATATATTATTATTTTGATGCAAACTCCCAAGCTGCCAGTGCAGGCTGCTGCAGAAGTAAAGTTTCACAAGCTGCTAACTCCTGTTCTGCTTCAGATTTTCACACATTACCCAACAATTTGAATTTCTTCTCTTGCATTGTCAAGCCAAGCGTGAACCTAACAAAACCAGAAAGCCAACAATAAGATGAATCCTTCTGTACTAAATAAGGACATTTGTATTTTGCTTTCATCTCATTTTCTCTCTCCCTTTTTTTTTTTTTTATTTCTGCTGATCCAAATTTATCTTTTCAAATGCTGGAGCTAACATGCAAGTTGTGAACCAAGGCACACACAGAAGCACTATTAACCTCCTTTTTTAATCAAGGATATTGCAGTCTAAATGAGTCAAGACATCCCCTAAGCACATACTCCCCAGACTAGACCAGCCTGCTGTTATTTGGTGGTCAGAAGAAACTTGGCCAGAGCAATCTGCTTTGTAGGAGGTCTTCCTTGGAACAAAAAGGCAATGAGGTCTCAACTGATCAACCTAGAAACTAGGAAGAAAGAAAGAAATCACATATGCCTGATTGACACCAGGCTGCTTGGCTAGTGATGCTGAGCCTCTGCCAGTTGATTCACATGCTATCTGCAGATTACAGGTAAAAGGAGCTTTTTTTTATTATTATTATTTAATGGATCTGAACCAATCTTTCCTCCCAGTATATGTCATGTTGCTTATCTCCCCCTCCACTATTTCTCATTATTATAAATAAATGGGAAACAACTCAGACTCACCTGCGAGCTCCCCAGGCTGCTCCAGCTATACCTCTCTGCTGAACTTAGTGCTCACTCCCAGCAGAGTAAAACTAGACAATCCAGTACTGCACCAAACAGCTCACTCCTCTCCAGCTTTATCAGCTAGATAAGACTTTCGGAAGTGATTATTATATACAATAACATATAAGAGATGTAATTGTTTGAAGCAGCGTTTCCCTCGCTGAAACCAGAACACCTCGTGCAACTCTATTCAGCCCTGAATTTAACAGTACCTTTTCTGTCAAAAAAGGTACTCATTAAAATTACTACACAGGATTTTCCTGCCATACTGGCTTTCTCGTCCTTCGGAAGAGATGATTATTACCATGTGGTGTATATCCTATATAAAATAATTACCTACCCTAATTACACATCCAGGTAGTTTCAATTCAGACACGTGATCCCTTTCAAAGGAGCGACCGTTTTCATTCCGTGCACACAGCCAGCTCATCCAGCACGAGCTAGAATTAGATCAGAACACCAACCAAAAAGGAAGCGAAGCCTTATTTAAATAGGTTAAAAGGATGAAAAATCTGTGTTGGTGCTGGAAAACCGGTCTGAGCAGTTGTTTTTACAAGGAGGGTCATAAAAGCCTTAATTCTTGCTTTACTAATGCACAGCACAATTGGCATTAAGCTGGTCACAAGTTACTGGGTTTCGTTACTGATAACAGAAAGGCAGAAAGCATATGAAAAGCTTCAGAACAGCTGCCTGAAGACAAACAGTAACTGTATTAATGCAGAGAGCTACACGAAGTAAAGCTTTTGCAGAGAAAACTACCTGTGCATAAATGTTTCTACTTCCATTTCACCCAGAGGTTAAATTATCTGATCAAAATCTCGCACAGGAAAGAAAAAAAAAAATCAGTTCATATTTTTTCCACCTCATTTAGACTCTGTAAAACATTAATTCCTGCCATTAAAAGTGCTTAATTAGGAGCGTTAGAGCAGAAGGTTGATGCAGCTCATGAGCTGAGATGACTGAATGGTGGTGGCCTGGCAGGACTTGCCATCAGGAGATGCACTGAAGAATGGAGAAGAGGAGAAAAAAGAAACAAGAAAGAGACACTATTTCGAGGTTGCTTCGACTGTAATGGAAGCAAGGTTATAAACCTACCTTCAAAGAGCAGTGACAGCAGATCACCAGCAGCGAGGGTTTCTAACACCCTCGGCATGGGAATTCTGCTGCCGCCTTGAAGCCGACTTCAAAGGCGATGGTTAGCCCAACGCCAATGGCTTTTCACAGTCTACTTCCCTCTCTCACTTTGCTCTTGCTGGTCTGAAACCAGAGTCCTCCTTTAGCACTAAGTATTGAGAACTGCGGCTTTACCCCTGCAGCTCCTATCTCAACTGACTCCCTTCATCTGCTTCACAGAACACCGAATACTGCCCAGCTTAGTGAGATGAGCTCCGAGCATTCAGACCGCACCTCGGCTGCACTGGGTGCCAACCAGAGACTTCAGTAGATAGATGGCACTTCAAAGAAAAAAAAAAAGAGAAAACACCAACCAGCATGAACCTAGCAGCAGAAAGGGTAGCAAAGGCTGCTCCCGTAGGAGATGCTCTGATTCAGAGGAGACCAGCTTTGGCTGGAGCTTGAGATCAGACAAGAGATGCTGGCTCAGTACTTGCTAAAACTTGCCCTGCTCCTACATGACCTGCTGCTTTCGGGGGACTCTGCTTCAGGACACTAAAAACACATCCAGGAAAAACACTAGGGATGAGACTTCCTGCCCAAAGGCTAAGGGTTGTGGGGGAAGAGGGTGAGCTCACCTGCCACCTTTAATACCCAGGGCAACAGATGGCAAAATAGAGGAGTATGGTGTCCAGTTCTGAGCTCCCCAGTTCAAGAAAAACAAGGAGCTACTGGAGAGAGTCCAACAGATGTTACAAAGATGCTGAGGGGACTGGAGCATCTCTGTCCTGAGGAAAGGCTGTGTGACCTGAGGCTGTTTAGCCTCGAGAACACTGAGAGGGCATCTTCTCAAAGGGCAACAGACACAAGCAAGAAATTCCACCTAAACATGAGGAAAAAATTCCTTTCCTACGAGGATGTCAGAGCCTGGCCCAGGCTGCCCAGAGAGGCTGTGGAGTCTCCTCCTCTGGAGAGATTCCAAACCCACCTGGACAATGTGATCCTGGACACCATGCTCTGGGTGACCCTGCTGGAGCAGGGGGTTGGAGGAGATGATCTCCAGCTCCTACCATGCTGGGATTCTGTAAAATGCCCACAAGACCAAGGTACAACACGCCAAGAACAAGTGAGGCAAGAGAAGAGCTCACAACACATTATAAGCAGGTTTCCAGGAATCATCTGAAAAAACAAAAAACCAAACCCAACAAAACCACCCCCCAAACCTTACGGCAGGCTAATCAATCATTTAATCAGCATCTCTAGACCCCAGCAGGGTATGTGTCAGAGTTCAGAGCAAGGGGCCCAACAGCAGCACCGAAGAGGTCAGGTGGGGAGGGAAAAACAGTTGTCCAATTATTTAATTCTAAAAGCAAATGCTCTCTATATACAAATCTGCTCTTTTTCTCTCTCCATCTCAATATATAATATAAGGGTGACCCTGAGTACCACCCTAATACAAATAACATTCTATTACATTGGGCTGTTTCAGATTTAGCTTAGACAAAGTCCTTCACGGTATCTGCTGCTGCACTTCAGCTTGAACCTTGTAACACTGTGAATCAGGAGGGAGTTGGGGATGGAGTCGGGAGTGATGTCCAGGTTTCAGGTGAATTCCTGACTTGGATTCATCTGTTATAAAACTCATACTTACATAAAGAATTGATGGTTACTAAAGCAGCAGAGTCCCAACAGGAGAGAAACATCCACTTACAAGCTTAATGACAGCTGCAGAGAGACTTCTTGGCGCCCCCAGTTCACAGAGTGTATCACAGCAATACGATTTGTGACTGCATCAGGATGCTCTTATTTTTTAAAGCCTGGGAAACAAGAAGACCCTTCTCGGACCTCCGCTCACACTGGCAATGAACTGCAATCCATTATCTCTACAGCTGCACCATCGGGATCAGCTACTGGAACCGTAATGTCAACAGCACTCAGAGTGATGTTGACCACTATGCCATTTACCGGTTGTGGGAAAGAGATGACTCTAATAAGAAGAATCTCAGTCCCATCTACAGCACTCTGCCTACTTCTCTTGGCATTGGAAGAGACAGACTGGTAAGCAAATATCAGCTGTAAAAGTCTAAGAGAGTAAATGCTGTCTTCATTCAAGAAATGTGAGACTTTGATCTGCCTTCACTTCAAAAAAAACCCACATCAACCCCTTGGCAATTTTCTGTGATTATGTGGGGGGGGGCAGGATAAAATATGCCTCACCTTGCAGAAGGAGAGAGAAATTGAGTTTGCAAATGTAAACTAAAAACCAAAAAAAAAAAAAAGAGAGAAGAAAAAGCTGAGCTGCCTACATTTCTTGGAGAAGCTATTCTTAAAATAGAAGCTGGAATGATAACAGAGTGCTGCAGTACCACAGGGGACCTGAACTTCCAGAGCCGAACAAAAAGCGACAGACTCGCCCCCTCTGTTCGCAGTGGTGGCAGGACCAGCTGCTCTGGTTCTAGAAAAAGAAGAGTTAACGTAGGTGCTGAGGTACCAGCTACCCGCTGGCATGCCACCTGGAGCCCTCAAACAGCAAAATAGATGGTGCAGTGCACTGCCACCCCCCTCACCCAGAGGCAGAGGTCAGGGTTGCCAGGGTATCCCCGGGTTCCCTTCACCCTCAACTGCAACAAGAACCTGCCCTCGCTGGGAGGGGGCTCGGAGGTTGTCCTGCAACAGGGGAGAAGGCAATAAGGAAAAAACCCATTTACCTGTGTTTTTCTTCTTCTACAGAAGACTCCAAATTAAACACTTTCTCCCAAAGCCTGTCATTTGCATAATCACATTATCAAGATGGTCTTTCACATGGACCGAGCTGTCAACACACTGCGATTTCAATATAATGCATGAACTGTTAATAATAAAGTATGGTGGGGTTTTTTTTTTCCCCCCACCAAGTTCTCTGTGGTTGAACTCTGAGGATTGTGATGAGGAATAAAATCCTGTTAGTCACCTGAGGATTTTTTAATTAATTCTCCTTAGCCACAGAAAAAAAGAACCAACCCAGAGCTCAAAATAAGCATGTGAAGAGATACGGGTATGAAAATATATGAGCATGTTCAGCACAAAGATGCATATGCACTGAACTTGTGACATCTTTTTTCTGCAAGGTAGAAATTATTCTGCATGTGAAAATAGTTTTCAAGCAGCATATAAAACAATATATACAGTGTGTGTTGGTACACATAAGCAATATGCTAAAATTTGGGGAAAACCCCCAAGCATGCATGATATGCCTCTTGATATTCTGGGTTCCACATGTTTTTAAGAAAGATTTGAGATTTTCAAATGAGTAAGGTAGCAATAGGCATGGAAAAGGTAGGATAGAAGATAAATAAAATACATTTACTACCTAAGGAAAGTGCAAACCAGCAAAAAGAGTAAGAGAAAACTTGTTTAAGGCACTGCAAGAGAGAAGAGGGCATGCCAAGAGGAGTGGGAAGTTGTGACAGAGCTGTGGTCTCCACAGCTATGGGCTCATCCAGCTTCCACAGGTGAGAGAAAAAAACCCCAAACCTTTGAAGTTTTTCAGGAGGGGGAAGAAAACCAGTAAAATAAACCCAATTGAAGTTATATCTTGCCTTTTTTTTTTTTTTTTTTTTTACCCCCAGGTCCCAAAAGTTTGATCATTCTCAGTCTCCCACAAACTGCTGTTTCACTCACGAGAAGATGAAGTTTCAAAGACGAAGCAGTAGCTCTGGTGGCACTGCACTGGAGAACACCCTGCAAGAATACTGGCTTGGGAGATGCTGCACACAAATGCTACAAGGCCAGCCCTCATCTAGAACAGAAAGGATGAGTCAGAAAACAGGAGGCATCCTCCCTGAAAAAATACTGTGGTCGGAGCTACTCACACTACTAGTGCCATGGCTGGTGTCAGAGGCAGGTGAGGGACAGCTTGGGTCTGATCACTCCAGGCAGGCATTTATCTCGTGAACTTTAGATTTCTACCTAGGTACACGTTGACTGACATCTGAACAACTAGCTGAGGAGGCTGCAGAAATAAAACAACGCTGAGTTGAAGCTGGAAGTCAAAATTCTCACTGATTTCGAGACTTGAGAATTTCATCAGTGAAGCAGAACAAGAAAAATATCAAATCTTACACTTGCTCCCCCTGCCCCACCCCCAATCTCACTGGAATTCATATTTCAAGTTATAAGAGATGTAGTTACAGTCAATACAAGTTACTTAAGAATGACATTGAATAAGCATTTGGTTATCTGGGAGTGACAAAGGAGGTTTCATTTTTAATGTTCATAAGTCATCCAAATTAATTAGCGCTTTAAAATGGCAATGAATCACTTCCTGAAATAATTTGTACTGGCTAAATTAATTCCAGTGAAGGAAGCCAATTTGCTGACTGTAAATTATCAGAGTCCTTGACTAGCTCCTGTGCACGTTGTGTACCATTTATTAGGCTACTGGGAAACAAAGAATGGCTACTTTTCATCAGTGAATAAGATTACAGCCCTATTAAGTGACCAGCTTATTGTAGTACAATTATAAATTTCTATTTAAAAAATTCAAGTCAGACATCATTAAGCAGCAAAGCTGGATATTCTGAGGCAAGGAAAAACAAACAAAAAACCCTCGTTTTCTAAAGAGATGCATCAAAAACCTATTGGAAGGGAGCATCTCCATCCTCTTAGATTAAACAAAGAGAATTTCAGAGATGTAGGACTAATTATGAAGATACTTCCATCATATGACAGTGTCTAAAAGCAGCCTGGAGTCCCTGAGCCCGCATCTCTCACTTGTGACTAGATGATTGTTTCAAGACTCCCCTAAATTAAAATTACTTCCAGAGCCACAAGGTGAGGAAACACATCCATGGGTTTCTGCTCTCCCACGTCAGGCAAAGATGTTTTCTTCGTGCTGCCACACCACCTCTCTGAGAGGCTTCTTCCCAAAGAGCCAGGAGACCTCTGCATCCACCCAGTATGTACCACCATCCACCCAACCTCTTGCTGCGGTGAGATGACTCGGTCAGAGCCTGCAGTGCTGCTCTCGATGGCTTTCCCTTCTTTGTCCCTCTACAAGAAAAAAAAAAAAATGCATGTACCTAAAGCTTTGCCTAAGCTGATTTGCATGGCATTCTCCTGCTCTTATCTGCATCTCCTCACCGGTATCAAAGCCTCGACATTTCTGCTTGAGAAATCTTTCCCCAGCTAACCTGCTTATCGGCGGTAACGAACACTCACGCAAACAGGTACAAAATTAAATGGCTTCTTTGCAGTGATTATGATAGATTGAGCCATGCTTAATCTACATAATCAAATTGCTTCTGTGTTCAGCAGTAATACCTTTCTGCCGTCCTGGGAGCAGGTTCAGGCTTGGTTTCAATTTTGACAGCTTCTTTCTGCGAAACACTAACCGTGACTGGGAAAGGGGCTACTTGAGATGCAATTATTTATCAGAGCTGTACGAGGCACACCTCAAACTCCTGCAATATGGCAAAGCAGGTCTGAATGAAAGGCATCCCCCTTAGGGAAGGGGAGAACATCACGTAGCACACATACGGGAAAACAAAGATACAAACCCATCTCTCCTCCAGCTTCACATACCCAGATGTAACTGGAGTGACCCTTCCAAGACAGATAAAACATCTCTACCCACCTAGTTGCAGTCTGGTACTACCACTGCTGTCATTTCCTTTCCCTGTGTGTCAGAGCATCCTCTGCTTACATGCTAATGAAACAGAAGAATGTCTTTTCCAACCTCAAGACCGGGTTCACATTTCAAATCGAGCTGGCTAAAACTTGCCAAGGTGCCAGAAACAAAGGATGGTGCAGGCACATTATAAAATTCTTGACTTAGGAAATAAAAGGATTTGATTCAGGGAAAGTCCTGAAAGACATCCCTGTGTCTAACTCGTGTTTATTAGGTCACTTAGGCCGAAAGAGTCCTGAAGTTTTATCTCCTTTTAAATATTGATCAATTTTTAGAGTAAAATAAGAAGTGAAAAATGGCTCTCCCCACAAACTAATATTTTTTTAAATAGCACTTATTTATATACAGCCTCTTTACCTTTGCCCAAGACAGCACTCAAAACAGCACCCAAAGCAGCACAGCAAAGGTTTCTTTCTGACGTACCTGCTAAAAGGTTTTTGTTTGCTTGGTTTTTCTGTTCGCTTGGTCACAGAATCATAGAATACCAGGTTGGAAGACACCTCGAGGATCATCTAGTCCAACCTTTCAATGTTAACAAAATAAAATAATTAAAATAATAATAATTACAAAATATATATCGCCAAGCTGAGTCTTGAAACTGTCCAATGGAGGGAAATCCACCACTTCCCTGGGGAGATTATTCCAGTGTCTAATTGTTCTCATGGTGAAAAGTTTTCTTCTGGAGTCCAGTCAACCTCCCCAGGAGTAACTTGTACCCATTACCCTTTGTCTTTTCCACGTGACTCCTTGTAAAAAGGGAGTCTCTTATCTTCTTGGTAGCAACCTTTCATGCACTGGGAATAAGTTGTCACCTAAGCCTTCTCTTCTTGATGCTGAATAAATCCAAGTTTTCTCAGCCTTTCTTCATATGGCAGGTCTCCCAGTCCTCTGATCATCCTTGTGGCCCTTCTCTGGACCCTCTCCAGCCTTGTCCACATCTTTCTTGTACAGTGGGGAACAAAACTCAACGCGGTACTCACGGTGTGGTCTTTCTTCCAGAGTCTAACAAAACTGTTAGGCTACAAGCTAGTGCTTATTTCTAAACATCACTTAAGAGCTGAACGTTGAGTAAGCGTGATGGAAAATACTAATATGGACTTAGAGGGAACAATTTCTCTCCCTCGTTATGGCTTTGACACAGGTGGAAAGGTGGTGGGGCTGGACCTCTGTGGTTGGAAAGGTGACAGCTCTAGAAAAAAAGTCCCTGCATCTTCATAAGAGAAGGAAAAACCAGCACGGGGTGTGTGTGTGTGTGTGTGTGTGTGTGTGAAATAAAATAAACACAGGTTCTGGCAAGGGCTGCTGGCACAGCTTGACTTTGGCTCGGGAGGAAGTAAAAGCTTGAATTACATAAAAATAGATTTACGAAAGAATCAATGACATTTCATATGAAAGTTTTCAGCGAAGTTTTAATTAGGAGCCGAGAATTTGCACTGAAGTGCACGAAGTGAAGGAGTACATGTACTCGTGCTTCCCAAGATAACTGACAGATCCGAAACTTACTCATCTCGAAAGGTTAATTAAAGAACAATCCTTGAGAGCAACGCTGTGGGGAAACCGAGGAGAGTTCTGCTCCACAGGGGAGCCCTGGAGAAGGGCTGGTGTGCGGTGCCTGCATTTCCCAGTTCAGAAGCGCTCCAGGTAGCGAACCGAAGCTCCTGCCCAGCGACCAAGGCACAGAGACAAACGAGATAGCTTTGACCTGGCCCCCCCCACGCTCCCCACTGTAGAGAGATTACTCCCTGTGCTTCCTGCAGCTCTGGGGCAGGTTTCCCAGCCTGCATCGACGCGGGCACCCTGAGCAGAGCAGGCACGATCGCTGCCCGCGGTGAAAGGTACGTGTGGTAACTCTCATAATTAAAGAAACTAAGGCCGAGTGACTCACCCAGGATCAAAGTCTGCAATTAAGCCAGAAATAAGCTGTGGTTTCCCCAGCTCCCACAGATGCTGACAGCACCGCAAGGCAAAGGCCTTCTCTAGTTCATCTGAGAACCATTAAAAAGCACGGCAGCTTTTAGGTAAGCCCACACACATCATAGAATCATAGACTGGATTGGGTTGGGAGGATCCTTTCAAGGTCATCTAGTCCAACCCCTCTGCAGTAAGCAGGGACATCTGCAGCTAGAGCAGGGTGCTCAGAGCCCTGGCCAACCTCACCTGGAATGGTTCCAGGGATGGGACCACGACCACCTCTCTGGGCAACCTGGGCCAGGCTCTCACCATGCTCAGCATAAAAAAATGTCTTCCTTCTCTCCGGTCTCAACCTCTCCTCTTTCAGTTTAAAACCATCACCCATTGTCCTGTCTTAACAGGCCCTGATAAGAAGTCTGTCCCCATCTTTCTGACAGGCCCCTTGAAGCACTGAAAGGCTACAAGAAGGTCTCCCCAGAGCCTTCTCTTCTCCAGGCTGAACCCCCCCAGCTCTCCCAGCCTGGCCTCCCAGCAGAGGGGTT